>WNWK01038267.1:0-18033 GCA_009830355.1 Cherax destructor | reverse complement strand
AAAGAGTAAACAAACCCACCCTATCCAATACACATCAACGGGAGAGTCTAATATTCTTCCCGGTGCTATAATTTATTTATCCCAAACAATGATGCAGTTGTATACATAACAGTAAATCTTCTTTGTTTGGGAAAAAAAATTTAAAAAAAGAAAAAGAAATTTTAAGGGGGGGCCCTTTGAAAAAAAAATTTAAATGAACAGAAAAATTTTTAGTGCTAAGTTCCTTGTTTTTTTGGCCCCTTTTTTGAAATTGGCATTTTTAAAAGTTAAAATTTGGGCCCAAAATTTTCCCTTTTCTGACCCTTTTGGGTAGTTGAAATTAGGTAAATAGGCGGTTTCTTGTATTAAATCGATAGAAGAAATGGAGTTCTAGCGGAAATAGCTCTAATTTTAGTTTTTGCTTTGGGAACCCTCCCGAAAAAGGGTGGGCAAGGGGAATACATGGTCCCAAAATTTTAACAAAACAAAATTTCCCCGTTATTTTTCGATAAAATTTTCAAAATTTTTTGTGGCGTTAGGGATCAAAAAAAGATTCTCTATTTTATAAGAAAAAAAATTTTTTTTTTTTTTTAAATTCTTGGCCCCTGGAGCCTTTTTCGGAGCCCCCCTTTGGGCCCCCTGAAATTAAGCAGTAAAAACAAAAAATTTCCGATAATGAACTAAAATTTAAATATTCACTTTTTTTTTGAAACCTGTTGGTCAAAAAACTTGTTTGGTTTTTTGGGGGACTCCCAAAAAACGAACCCCTTTTTTTTCCCATTAGTTTTTTTAAATTTTATTAAAAAACCAAATTATCAAACCCCTTTTTTCGGGAAACGTAACTATCGTGCTAAATGACGTTCTTTATATATTTAAACAATAGTAATAAAAAATTTTTTTTTATTGTTTTTTTGTAAACAAGTTTTTAAAATTAATGATACTAATTTTTGTGAAATTATTGTGTTCTAAAAAAAGGTATTTTCATTGCCCCTTTCCCTTTGGGTCCCCGGGGCCACATAAGTTACGAAAAAAATAAAAAAAGTAAAAAAAACGGGAAAACCTAAAAAAGGAAGAAAACCCAAAGTTTACCGGGTGGGGCATTTGCCGCTGGGGCCCTTTTGCGGCTCTTTTTTTTCCAACTTTACTGCTCTATATCTCGGTAAGTGCCAGAAAAAAATTTTTTGGGGGGATTTAAAAATCGGGAAAAATTTTTACTTTTTGAAAAAAAAAAATTTTTTTTTTTTTTTTGGAAATTTTTTACAAACAGGAGAGCACTCAGGATTGGGGGTATGCGACAGTAAAAAGGGTTAATACTACATGAAATCAGTGAATCCCAGGTTTTTCCCCTGTTTCTCTAGCTTTTGTTTCCAATTGAACTGGTGCTCCCACAAGGTACTAATTTTTTTCCAGTTTTTTTTTAATAACCCAACCCCAAAGGGGCTAAGACCCATTCTATGCTGACCAGGCATTTTGGGGCCAATCGTGCCAAATTTGGGGCAGGAAAAAAAAAATGTAAAAAATTTTTAGGACAGTACCCGGTACTAACGTATATATACATTTGGCCCCGTTTGGGTTAAAGAAAAATTTTTCTGTGTGTAATAAGAAAAAAAACAATTTTGGGGATCCGTACCCCATTGGGGTTTAAAAATTTTTAGGGCGACTGAAAACCCTCCCGGGGTCGCCATTCCCCACCACTATGTGGGGCATCTTTCAGTGGGCCCTTTTCCCCCCAACAACAAACAACACATCACCAGTCCTAAATTTTAAATGACATATTTTATTCATTCTAGAGTATATGTTATTTTCTATGTTATTAATATTGTTTATTATGTCATATTAGATGAATTGTGACAGATAAATAAGCGTAGAGTTGATATTAGTGTCATAATGAAGGACTATCTGTCCTGTCCCCAAACACACACCCTGCAGCCAGCACAGTTCCAAACATACGCCAGAAACAGAACTCTCTGGAACACTTTTTTGAGCGACAGGGATCCAGTGACTCTCAAGCTGTTCCTAGTGGCATTAAAACACAAAGAAGGGAAGTAACCCCAGAAAAGGACTTGGGACCAGAAGTCTTTATGGAAGGGGATTTCCCTTCCAAACAATAGCAACTCTTCCATCCTCTCATCCTCTCCCCTCCTCCCGTCTTCCACACATCAACAACTCTTCAATAAAGGTAAGTGTCATGTTATTATTGTTTTATTTTTCATGTCTCATTGTTTTCTGTTTAATTAAATGTACAGTGGACCCCCGGAAATAGGCCGTAATCTGTTCCAGGAGCTAGGCCTAAAATCGAACTGGCCGATTTCTGAACCATTATTTCCCATAAGAAATAATGTAAATACAATTAATCCGTTCCAGACACCCAAAAATATTAAAAATAATAAATTTAAATGATATTAATTATATTTCTACATACACAAAACAACATTATTAACAAATAATTATAAATCCATAATAAATAATAAATAACATAATAATAAATAACATTTACTTACCTTAAATGAAGAGAGTTGCTGGCATCTGGAAGATAGGGAGGAGGACAGGGCGAGGGGTTAGTGTTTGGAAGGGGAATCCCCCTCCATAAGGACTTCAGGTAACAAGTTCTTATCTGTGGTTACTTCCCTTCTTTTTCTTTTAATACCACTAGGACCAGCTTGAGAGTCACTGGACCCATGCCTCGAAAAATAGCTGTCAAGAGTGCTCTGTTTCTGGCGCCTCTTTAACATTTTCCTGAAGTGCAACATGGCTCTGTCACTGAACTGGTTGCAGAGATGGCTTATTTCAGCTTGCTCAGGGTGGTGTTTTTCAAAAAATGTCTGCAACTTAGTCCACATGTAACACATTTCCTTTATCTCTGAAGAAGTTACTACCTCACCCTGTCCATCCTCCTGTGAATCAGTTTCCTCTTCTGTTGTCTGATGCTGTTCCTGATGAAGCTCTTTCAGCTCTTCAGTGGTTAGGTCTACCCTGTGGTCCTCCACCAACTCTTCCACATCCTTACCACTCACCTCCAACCCCAGGGACTTGCCCAATTCCACAATATCTTCCACAACAGGCACAGGGTCGTCAGGGTCAGCCTCAAATCCTTCAGAATCCCTCTTTTCAACACAATCTGGCCACAGTTGTCTCCAAGCAGAGTTCAAAGTCCTGGAAGTCACTCCCTGCCAAGCCTTATCTATAAGGCCTAAGCAATGGACGATATTGAAGTGATCTTTCCAGAACTCTCTTAGGGTCAACTCAGTGTCCGAGGTCACTTGAAAGCACTTTTCAAACACTGCTTTTGTGGAGAGTTTTTGAAGTTAGAAATCACCTGCTGGTCCATAGGCTGGATGAGAGGAGTGGTGTTAGGAGGCAAGAACTTCACTGTGATGAAACTGACCTCATCAGACAAATAGTCTCCCAAGTTGTGAGGATGAGCAGCAGCATTGTCCAGTACCAGGAGGCACTTGAGTGGCAATTTCTTTTCCAGGAGGTATTTCTTCACACTAGGGCCAAACACTCCAGTGAACCATTCCACGAAAATGTCCTTAGTGACCCATGCCTTGGTGTTAGCCTTCCAATACACACACAACATATTCTTGTTAACATTGTGTTTCTTGAAGGCTCTGGGATTTTCTGAGTGATACACCAGTTAAGGCTTCACTTTACAATCACCACTGGCATTGGCACAAAGCATAAGAGTTAGCCTGTCTTTCATAGGCTTGTGTCCTGGCAGTGCCTTTTCCTCCTGAGTAATGTAGGTCCTCATTGTCATTTTCTTCCAAAAGAGGCCTGTTTCATCACAATTGAACACTTGTTGGGGTTTGAATTGTTCAGCCTCTATGTACGCCTTGAATTCCTGCACAAACTTTTCAGCAGCACGTTTGTCTGAACTTGGCTGCCTCACCATGCCTCACAACACTGTGTATACCACTACTTTTCCTAAATCTGTCAAACCAGCCTTTGCTGGCTTTAAAATCACTCGCATCAACACTAGTTCCAGGCATTGTCTTGACAAGATCTGCATGCAACTGCCTTGCCTTTTCACAAATTATCGCCATTGAAACACTATCACCCGCTATCTGTTTTTCGTTGATCCACACCGCCAACAACTTCTCAACCTCATCCACTGCTTTTGATCTGTTTTTGGCAAACATGTTAACACCTTTTGCAACATCAGCTTCCTTGAGTTCTTTTCTCTTTGCCAGGATAGAGGTGATAGTAGATTTGTTTTTTCTGTACATCCTGGCAAGCTCCCCCACACGTACGCCACTCTCATATTTTTCAACTATCTCCTTCTTCACTTCGATGGTGTTCCTCACTTTCTTAGCCACAGGGGTGCCACTAGGAAGCTTCTTTGGACCCATGGTGACTTATTTCACAGTGACAATTACTAAACAAGCAATAAACACAATAAGATTTTTGCCCGATAATCGAGCAAAAATTGGGCCAAAAAAAGCGATTGATTTTCGAGCCGGCCGATAATCAGACTGGCCTATTTGCGGGGGTCCACTGTATATTTAATATACAAAAATATTTTATTTTAATACTTTTGGGTGTCTTTAACGGATTAATTGAATTTCCATTATTTCTTATGGGGAAAATGGATTTGGAAATCGTAATATTCAGTTTTAGTCACTCTCTCTGAAATGGATTAACCCTTTCAGGGTTTTCGCCGTACTATTACGTCTTATGCGCCAGGGTTATTGACGTACTAGTACACATAAATTCTAGTGCCCTCAAATCAAGCGGGAAAAGGCTGGTAGGCCTAGATGTGAGAGAATGGGTCTGGGCGGTCAGTGTGCGCAGTATTAAAAAAAATCCTGCAGCACACAGTACATAATGAGGACAAAAAACTCTGACCATGTTTTTGGTTTAAAACAGCGACTTTGCAGTCTATTTTTGTATGGTATTTATGGTTGTATTCTCGTTTTCTTGTTCTCAATTGATAGAATGGAAGATATATCACAGAAATAGAGATAATTTTGATTGATTTCACTATGACAGTTACCTTGAAACTGAGCACAAAGTAGCGAAAATGTTCGATTTTTGCCGATGTTCTAGAGTAAACAAATCACGCCACGCGTCCAATACACATCAACTGCACAAGTGCGCTGATATTATTTATACCGTTTTTACAATGATGCAGTAGTATACATAATAGAAAATCTTCTATTTTTTTGTGAGAATAAAAATTCAAAATGGAAAGCAAAAGTAATGTAAGAGGGGCCTGGAGACATGACTGATGAACAGATAAAATGTTATTTTAGTGCCAGTAATGTCTGTCTCGTTTATTCTGGACCCTATTTTGAAATTAGCATCTTTTTAACCCTTAAAGTGTCCACACGTAGATATACGTTCACTCGCGAAAGTGACCGAATATTTTGAAAAAAAAAATAGTTTTTTTTTACTAAAAATGAAGAGCACATTTTTATAAATAGGATAGGCTAAAAAAAAACATTTTAGGGCCAGTACTTACCGAGATATAAGCCTGTGAAGTTGGTGCTAAATGATGTGGTGTCAGCAAAATGGAGCACTGCCGCTTGCAGAAACAAGAAACATTTATCGTTTTTTCCATTTTTTTCCATTTTCTGTTGTTTTCATCCTATGATAATAATGTTTTGATGCAGATCTATTCATTTCATTGCCAATTCTTGTTTAGACACAAATATTTGTTACTGAATTAGTAATCATACTGTCACAAACACACATGTTCACACTGATAAATAAATTTGTACACCTGGTTCAATCACTTACTATTGTTTACATATATATACAAGGTATTTAAAGGTCCTATTTATGTTTCTAGAAGTCCACCACTGTATGATACTCGAAGAAGCATGGATTCATACAGAGTGCCACTCCACATTGCTGACACATGAATCGTGTGTCTTTTCGCACTTGGGGTCGCTGTGTACTGTAAGCACACACAACACACTTTTTCTAAGAGTACTTTTTCTTTGGAGTAGATGGTAATGGTATCAGGCAGTGACAGTTAGGGATAATTCGGTTGGGCACTTCCCCCTCTGGTTGTGGAGTGACAGGTCGCTGTTGTGGAGTGACAGGTCGCTGTTGTGGGGTGACAGGTCGCTGTGGAGTGGCAGGTATAGGTGTGGTACCATACTTTCTCCCTATCTGCTTGATGACATTTAGGGGGAATTCTGCATATCGTTGTCGCTTCCCAGTCTTTATTTCATACATGTTGAAGGCATTGAGCATTGCAATGTCCACAAGGTGGAAAAACACTTTTATATACCACTTGCGACTCCTACGCACACAGTCAACAAAGCCTATCATCATGTCACACTTGTCGACTAGTCGCATATTGTTTGTATAGTCGATGACAACAGCTGGCTTTTCAATAGGTTAGCTCATCAAAGTATAGTTGAAAATAGTCTAACTCTGTAGACTCATTTGTGGTGGGACAGTGTGGCATGATGCCACTTCCACTGCCATCAAAATTGAAAGGATGTGGCACGAATGGTGTATGTTCAGTCCACTTCCATTCACGATCAGATGGTGCAGGGTGGACCTGTGGCATGGGACGTGGGGGAGCGGGAGGGACGGGAGTGGGGCCAGCACATGATTGAGAGGGTGCCTCGTGGTCCTTTGTCTGTCCACACACCGCGCCACGAGGTCCAGGCACCATGCCACCCACCACCTCTTCCTCCATCCCAGCATACTCTCCTTCATTATCACTTTCACTATCAGTGGCTGGGGTTTTGGATCGTGAACTGCCACGACCCTTGCCTCTGACTGCATATGGCACACTGCCTGAACGTAGGTAATGACGCCCATAAGTACGTTTCACTGGGGAATAATGATAATCACTGTCACTCGACGAATCGTCTATGGGCATAAAATCGATTTCATCATTGTCACTTATATCACCTTCACTATCGTCACTATCATAACACATGGAAAATGATAATTTCCTCTTGCGGAGCTGCCTTTGGGTAGTAACACTAGCAACCCCAGAGGTTATAAATTAGACACATATGCAACATTTGGGTATCTTTATTGAGGAAACATTTCGCCACACAGTGGCTTCATCAGTCCAATACAAAGTAGAAAGGTGTAAGGAGAGTAGGAGTTTTGAGGTAATCAGTCCCTCGGCCTGGAGTCGATGTGTTCAGTCCATCAATCTTGTAGAATGTACTGCCACAGCAATATCTTGGGATCTTAATACAACCGAATTCTTCAACACTTGTCCAACCTTTGGACGAAGACCTACTTCGACTAGTGGATGGTACCACTATGACCCCGCCTCCTGCTGCTTCACCTCACCTGACTACAGTATATAAGCCACCTCTACGGACATATGCAGTACATTCTACAAGATTGATGGACTGAACACATCGACTCCAGGCCGAGGGACTGATTACCTCAAAACTCCTACTCTCCTTACACCTTTCTACTTTGTATTGGACTGATGAAGCCACTGTGTGGCGAAACGTTTCCTCAATAAAGATACCCAAATGTTGCATATGTGTCTAATTTATAACTTGTCGGTTCTCTGAACCATTCATCTAAACCCCAGAGGTGCTAGGCTGAGGGTCTGTGGCCACACTGGCCACACCAGATGTGCTGGGCTGAGGGTCTGGTATGGCCACACTGTCCACACTGGCCACACTGGCCACCCCAGAGGTGATGGGCTGAGGGTCATCTGGGTTGTCATCAATAGTTTCACTAATTCCTTGATTATTAGTGGCTATATCACTGTCAAATCCACTAAGCTCGCGTTCTCTATTTCTTTTCGAGAATAGTAGAGTGTTAATACGACGAGGCGTGAATGAATCACGGGGGTGTGCCATGATGTTGACCCAAGATGGAGCTGAAACTAACTGGGGCTACCATGCGGTACCCTGGCGTCCCGATTTTTCATACTGCACACACTGAGGCGCAGACCCATTCTCTCATGTCTAGGCGACTCAGGCCTATTGCACTAAATTTGAACGAATGTAAAATAAAACGTAGATATACGTTCGGTCACGTTCGCGAGTGAACGTATATCTACGTGTGGACAGTTTAAGGGTTAAATTTGTGTGAAATTGGCCAAACTGCCAATTTCTGACCACTTTATTGGGTAGTTGAAATTGGTAAATTGGCGGTTTCTTGTACTCAATCGATAGAGCAAATGGAATTCTAGCGAAATAGCTATAATTTTAGTTGACTGAAACATTGGAATTGGCCGAAAATAGGGCTCAAAGTGGGCGAAATCACCAATGCGTAAATATCGTCGATACCGCTAACTTTGTGAGAGCATGATTCCGTTAGTTTTCCATCAAATTTCATACTTTTGGTGTCATTATGATCAGAAAAAGATTCTCTATCATTTCACAAGAAAAATAATTGTTTTTTCCTAAAATTTTTCGACCCTGAGAACGAGTTTGGGAGGGCCTCTCACCCTGAAAGGGTTAATTACGAAACCGGGGTCCACTGTACAAAGAAGGCTACTATCATGACTAGGCATTTTGGGCAGACTAATACTAATTCTTACTCTATATTGATATAGATTATGAAGTAGTACATTTGAACATAAATTATTAGGTAGTACGAATCATATAATAATATTACAAATGGTAGATTTAGTGATGGGATTGGATTTGTCTTGGCATGATACACTGTTTCTAATAAAGCTCATATACTGGAGGAGTAGCTTAGGCAACCTTAGGACTAATTTAAGATTTAATAGGCAATAGCTATAGTATTAGGAATTTTATGTTTACAGTCATTTAGGTGGGTGTAAGTGTAAATTAGGGGAGAATTACAGATAACGAGAGTAAGACTATATTGTTTTGAATGCGTTCATGATACAAAAAAGAGAATTAGGTGGTTTTCATTTGTTTAGCTGATAATGGGGTGTGTTAGGGAGATGAGATGTTTTTTAGCGGTAGTTTTGAAAATGGTTGTTTAGTCTGCGGTTCTAGAGTTTTCAGGCAGGAAGTCCCAGATTTTAGGCCCTTTTATGTACATCAGATTTTTGTAGAGGTGTAATCGGACATGAGGAATGTCATATTGATTTTTGTGTCTGGTATTGTGTCTATGGGTCCTGTTGCAACTATCAAGAAAGTGTTTTAGTTCAGAGTTAATATTAGAATTTAGAATTTATGGTTCTGTAAATGTAGGTTGCACAATAGTAGGTGTGAATGTTCTGTACCTTGAGTAGGTTTAGGTCTTTGAAGAGTGGGGGTGTGTATTGTCTTGCATTGGATTGCGTGATAATTCTTATTGTGGCTTTCTGTTGAGTTATTATTGGCCTTAGGTTAGTTGCTGCTCTTGATCCCCAGGCACAAGAATGGAATATTATGAAATGTATCGTATGAATGCGTGGGGTGACGGTCACTCGCTGATAAACAATGGCACACTGACTGTGAATGGTGTGGAATGGTGTGTGAGGCCGCTTGTACGCGTTCAGGACGAACGACTATTAGCGAGTGAAATGACAATCCGCGAAACAATATTTTGGCGAAAAACGTTACTACAGGTCTCCCTCCACCTTCGCGGGCTTCGAACATTCGCGAATGCCCAGCTGCCCAATCATATTTAAAATATGTATGTCATTATGTATGTTAGGAATTGTGGCGGCGGCAGAGTTTGTTTGGAGAAAGGACAAGATAGTCCTTCAATATAACACTAATAACAACTCTACAGCTTATTTATATACATGTATCACAATTGATCTAATATGACATAATAAACAATATTAATAACATAGAAACATGACATTACTCTAGAATGAATAAAATATATCATTATGTATGTAAGGAATGGTGTTGTGTTGCTGTTGTTGGGTTTATAAGGGCCACTGAGGCACAAGCCGTACGTATTAGTGGTAGGATGGCGGCAGCAAGCCACCACCACTATTCACACAAACAATGTACATAATTTATAAATAAGAAATATTTACACTTTATAAATAAAATATTTACACTTTATAAATAAGAAATATTTACACTTTATAAATAAGAAATATTTACACTTTATAAATAAGAAATATTTACACTTTATAAATAAGAAATATTTACACTTTATAAATAAGAAATATTTACACTTTAATTTATAAATAAGAAATAGTTACACTTTATAAATAAGAAATATTTACACTTTATAAATAAGAAATATTTACACTGGGTGTGGTTCGTACGTTGGACTGCGTGCAGCCAGCAGTAACAGCCTGGTTGATCAGGCTCTGGTCCAACATGAGGCGTGGTCACGACCGGGCCGCGGGCGTTGACCCCTGGAATTCTCTCAGATTTAAGATTTACTTACCTTGGAGGAACTGGCAGAGGGCGGTGTATGTTGTCAGTGCCCTATATACAGTGGTCCCTCAACTTATGGTCATAATCCGTTCCAGGAGCTAGACCTTAACTCGAATTCTTCGAAAGTTGAAAGAAATATTTACACTTACCTTAGAGGAGATGGTGGCAGAAAACAGCACTCTTGTCAGTGCCCCTATATTCCTCAAACAACAATGTAGGAGTTAAGTTTCGTGTCGTCATATTCTATCGCTTAACTTACTTGCTACACTTTATCGCTGGTTGGTGCTATAGCCTTTATCGACTTGTGAAGCTTCTTTGGACCCATGGTGACTTATTTCACAGTGACAATCACTAAACCAGCAATAAACACAATAAATTTATTGTGAAATGTTTGAATGAGCGCACTAGGTAATGTTCTCTCAATGGTAAACAACGCTAGACTGGCTCACGATGCCTGCAAGCATGGGCAGGCGGACAGGTCTGGTACCCAGACTGATAGTCGGGGGAATGACCGGTTGGCGAGGAAAATTTGACCGAAAAAGCCATCGAAACTCGAAATCACCGATAGTCGGACCGACTGAAAGTCGAGGACCACTGTACCTGTACCTCAAACAACAACGAAGGAGTTAAGTTTCGTGTCATCATTTTCTATCGCATAACTTACTTCCTACACTGTTAATGCTACACTTTATCGCTGGCTGGTGCTATAGCCTTTATCGACTCGTGCTGCTTTAGTATCGTACATATCGTAGAATCACTGAAGAAGGCACATTCTTCCCTCTCTCTTCCTCCTCCACTTTGGTACTCTGCTACGAGTTCTTTCTTGAATTCTATAGTCTTTCTCACCTTCTTTACCAAAGGTCTGGCACTAGTACAATATTTTACAATGTTTTCATGTGTTTTATGATTGTTCATGGTTCAATAGGTTAAGGAAGCAGTATTGTTAGGCTAAGTAAATACTATTATTATATTTCCCTACAATATATTTGTGCACCAAACATTCACGAATTTTCAACATTGCGAGGCTCTTGATCCCCCAACCCTCCGAATGTGGAGGAGACCTGTATTAGGAAATTTAGAAATCCGATACTTACGATATTCGGGGGTCCACTGTATATCTATTCTTCATTTATTCAGACTGCCTACAATAAATATGTTCACCATTCATTATAAGCTAAGAATGAAAATATTTTAAGTAATGTGTGTACTATAGATGCATTTTTTTATTCCTAGCTGTATTGCTCACTTAATATATGATAGTGTAAACATGTTATCAGTCTTTTATATGCATTTGAAAGTTAAATAAAAGATTGTTTCATTTTAGTGATTTTCACTTTACAGCAGTAGCCTGGATCCTAACCTGCTGTATAAACAGGGCCCTCCTATATGTCCTTTGGATCATCTAATGGCCTGTGTTGAACATTCTTCATGACTGCTGTATATGATTCTCAGGTAGTCCATGTATATTGAATATAGTGCTGCTTTGTATCTCATTGACCCACAGACACAAGAAACAGTAGCACTTGCAAATCCACCTTGCAGTCCCAATAATAAACCTTTTACTTTTAGGTCACCACAGTTTTCCCACCCAAATCTCTTATATTCAGTCAGAATGACAAGTTTTTGCATTGTTTTATGTTTTTCTTTCAAGTCTAGTAAGAGCTAAATGCAGACTTGGTTGGGTGTTCCATTTGAAGTAAGACTTCCTTCAGATTTATTTTGTTGGAATCAATAAACAAATGCCTCATATTGCAGGATCTTGATGTTTACCCAAAGGATAAAAATCCATTGACATCACGACAGTAACATATTGATTCTTCCAGTTTAAAGTAAGTTTCTAGGATTTTCTGCTGCTCTCTGAACAGACTGATTCTTGTATCTAGGTACAGAAAATTCCACTGGTGCAATCTTGAACCAAGTACCTCTGACTGTTCCTTGGATAAATTAAGACCCAAAACAAGATTGTTAAGATCATTTTAAAGGGTAACTGTATGTAGCTCCTGGTTTTTTGACCCCAGCTTGTTCAAACTTGGAATCTGGGGTTTTTTTTCTTTATCACAAGAAAATATATCTTTGGGATGGTGGTACTGGACGGAGATTCTCTGAATGTTCCACTGGTTTGATTATTAAGGAAAAGATCTGGATATGTTATAGTGGAACCTCAGTTTTTAAACCCAAGTGGTTCCTAGGTGGTGTTTGAATTGTAAAAAAGTTTGATGTCTAAAAACAGCTTTTCCCAGGCTTTATTTATCAGCTTCACACACACTCGAGGATGTTGAACTGACTCTTCAAAAGTCTCTTTGAGAGTTAGGTCAGTGTCAGAGGTCAGTTCAAAAAACAGTGGACCCCGAGTTTCAAAAAACTTCACTCCTGAAGTCTGCTCAAGTGCCATTCCCGAGCAGATTTACTCCCTTAAGGAAAAATTTCACGTAGGTTAGTCTTTTCAGCCCCCCAAAAAATACACTTCCAAAAGAACTTAAAAAATTATACTTACATTTTTAACGTTTTCCCGGGAATTCGTTAACCGAGGTCCACTGTACTTTTGAGACAGGGCTTTTGTGCATTTTTTTTTGCAACTGAATTTTAAACGGGCCCAACACTTTCCCAGACTCCAGAAAAATGTTCGAAAACCAGGTCAATTTTTCTGAACAAAATTGTTCAGACACCAGTTTGTTTGAGGTCTGGTACATTCGAACACTGAGGCTCCACTGTATTTTGAATTTATTTTTTGATAAAAATCCCCAAACATTGTGATCCCAGAAATAATCTGTGGTGTGATTTTTTGGTTCCTTCCATTCCATCGGACTGCAAATGACATGCATGACTGCCTTCCAATAAACCATTTGCATGGGGAAGGAAGGTCCCCCACAGCTTGTCCTAATCTCTAAGGTTCACACCAAAGTAGTGAAAATAGGCTGTCAGGGTTACGTATAAAACCCAAAAAACATTACAGTCATTTGAGCAGCCACGAAGCATTTGTAGACTTATAACTTAACAATTAAAAAAGAAGAAACTTTCAATCCACTCCCCTTCTAGGCAAGATGCTACATATAATTGGGCCCCCTCCCTTAGACTTAATTAGCTCTATAGCTGACCTGTACTTATCTGCAGCTCTTCTCTCTAACCTTCCCAATATTTTTAAAAATCCAAAAAAAATAAAGCAAACAAAATTATTTTCCATAATACATTGGACCCCACGACTAACGAAAAGGCCCATATAACAAAAAAATTAGTGTAGAGTTTTTTTTTAAGCTTTTTTAATGAAAATGGACTCGTGTAGTAAAACCCTTTATCAGACCTGTTTTGCCTGCCCTGCGCCTGCGCGGGATGCCAGTCAAGCATTGTTTCCATTGAGGGAAAAACCAGGGCCCCTTTAAAAACATTCACAATAAATTTGTTGTGTTTATTGGTGGTTTAGTGATTGTCACTTGAAATAAGTCACCATGGGCCCAAAAAGAAGCTTCCTAGTGGCACCCCAGTGGTAGCATTCATGCGGAGTGTAGCATTCATGCAGGAGTGTAGCATTCATGCGGGAGTGTAGCATTCATGCAGGGAGTGTAGCATTCATGGGGGAAAGTGTGGGGCATGCAGGGAGTGTAGCAGGCATGCTGGGAGTGTAGCAGGAAGGCGGGGAATTGAGGTTTCCCCCTTACGTAGGGGGCTGAAGAATTCCCCCCCCAACAAGTGTTTAATTGTAAGGGAAACAGGCCTGTTTGGAAAAAAATGCCCAACAGGACCTTCATTACTCATTACCTCATTACCCTATCTTCCAGATGCCTGCAACTCTCTTCCCAAAAAGGTAAGTAAATGTTATTTATTAATCTGTTTTTATTATTTAGTATGTTGAATATTTTTTTGGGGGGAACGGATTAATTTTATTTAAATTATTTCTTATGGGGAAAAAAGGTTTGAATTCAAAGTTTCGTGTTGAGGGAAAAAAGCTCCTGGAACGGATTAATTTCGTTAGTCGGGGGACCACTGTATGGCTAAGCACATAGTAGACAATAAATAGTTGAAGAGTAATTTGGGGTGAGGATTGGGCTCTTCCCCAGAAACTGTGTGTTGGGGCAAAACTAAGTTCAATTTGAAATTTAGTGTCCCAAAAAATTTGTTAAAATACGTTTTTAATGTGAACTGAAACTTTATTTAATTTCTATAATAACTATTTATCACTTTATTTCAGATTTTTTGCCAAAGTTCATAAATGTTGTACCACAGTGAGGCTATCCATGATTAGTGGGCCCCAGTATCAGCCTTCCTTCAGCAGCTGCTTGCTCCCCCCTGAGGAGGCAGACTCTTGCCCCTCCTTCCCCCCCAGTAACAACCTAACTCCCAAAATCTTTTTTTTCAGGTCATCGGATAAATAAACTGACCATTGTTGGTGAGTGCTCCCCAGTGGGTATTTTGGGAGGGGGTGGGAGAATGTGTATCTCATGAATGCTAAACTCATTTGGGTCATTCAGCATGAGAAGTGTTGAGGGCTCAATCCTCTGTTTGCTGACTATGGCCCAGTCTTCAATCACTCATACCGGAGTAATCATCTGAGGAGAAATGAGTTGTGCTAAACTGTTGGTGCCTTGAGTCACTTTCATAAATAAAAATGTAACTTAAAAAGGGGAATTTGTTTTTGGCAAATTAATTGGCATAAATATATTTTCAATAACATTATTAGACGGAGAGGTGGAGATATGATGCAGTTTTTTGGCATGCCTCTGGCAAGACAATAATGGAATGAGTGATGAAAAGTGTTTCTTCTTTTCAGGTCATCCTTCCTCATTGGGAAATGGCCGATGTGTTAAAAAAATTATGAGAGTACAATACTGTATATGGAAATAGATTACACTTATCATAATTTTGTATAAGGGCAGTTTTGTGGAATGCAGTTGTCTTTAAAACAGTAGTGTGTTCAGAAAAAATTACTTGTTGTGGTATGTATTTGTATTGTACACATGTATCTTTAAGGTATACATACTGCAGATGCTTTGAGACATTCTTATAGTATAAACTTTTTATATCTACTTATTTCTCAATCCATCACCTATATCTGTTATCTGAGTATTGTTGTTCTGGGTTTAATATACAGTGGCCCCCAGGGCCCTAACGAACAAAATTCATTCCAGAAGCCTGCTCAAGTGCCATTACCGAGCAATTTACTTCCTTAAGAAATAATGTCACGTGGGTTTTAGTCTATTTCAGCCCCCAAAAAATACACTTCCACCGCACTTAAATATTATATTTAAATTTGTACGATTTCCGGTGTTCTAGCTGGGGGTCCACTGTATTCATGTATTGGACTATCATTTGACCCATTTATCTCGGATAATCAAGTTTTAAATTTTTATAAAGTTTAAAGCATAACATTTTATCCTAATTAGATAACAGCTGAAAATGTTGTATGTAGTCACTGAGAATGCAGGGTGTTGAAGTGACTTTAATTGGTGTTACATAGAAAGTAAAGCATTTTTGGAAGTGCTTTATGAATGGTACAGTGTATACTAATGAGCTCTGATGTTATTTATCAACTAAAATATAAGTAGGATTACTTGAAGTAAGTTTTGTTTTGCCCAGTCTTCCTTAACTTTAATTTTTTTTTTGTGTAGCTATTATGTGTGTTATCTGAATATTTACAAAGAGATTTAATTTTTATTGCAGAGTTTCCAGAGTTCATTAGATATTCTTGAAGAAGCTAGTAGCCATGCAAGCACACTTCCAGGCAGAGAAACTTGCCTTCTGAAATTTTTCCCCTTGGTTTGGGCTCATGACTAAAATACAACACTGCTTGCACCCAGCCCCCTTTTGTGTGGACAGTAAGTAACTTTTTAAAAAAAAATATTTTTTTTTTAGTTAGTTGTTTCCACTAAGAAAGGGGGGCCCCCCAAAAAAGGGGAAAGCATTTGTCATCACTCATTCAGTAGTTTTTTGCCAAAATGTTCATACCCTCCTTTAAATGATCCCCCTCGCTCAACGCCTCCCTCCTTTAGTGTAGGCCTCTACTTCAAACCCCCAGGATAAGTCTGCTAACTGGTTTTACCTGTACATATTGTACATAGCTTTTGAGAAAATTTATTCAGTCTGAGGAGTTCCTCACTTTGGTTCTGAATAATCAAATTCATTATCTGCAAAAAACCCAGTTCTACTAGTACCTACCCTTTTCCCGTTGAGGTGATTTGATGCGGGAAAAAGGGGGTTCATGATCCAAGGAAGTGTATTAAACCCTTTTCCCCTGGAATGAACCAGATTGTCCCCTATTTTTCCCCGTTCCTTTGACCCCCCTTTTTGTACCTAATATTGAAAGTTGGTTGCAACTTGCAAAAAAGTTCATTTTTATGCAATCATTGCATCCTTGGAAAAATTCCCCCCGTACACCCTAATATGAAAAATTGCTGACCCTGCCTCACTGTGCATGTCTGTGGGCTCACGTTGAAAATTTTTTTGACATTGGTCAAAAATGCCCATATAAGACTCACCCCCATTGAAAAACTGATTTTGGAGTTAGTTATGAAGGAAAAAAGTTATAATTTAAAACTGGAAACATTTAAGCAAACTCCTTTTACATGTTCTCAATTTGGGGGTTTTGCTCCAAGCAAAAAAAAAATTGGCAGAGCAAAAAAAAAAAAAAAACATTCCTGATTTTTTTGTAACAAAAAAAAAAAAAACTTGCTTCAAATTCCCGAAAAACATGTTACAAGAAATGAATGCATTTTAAAATGATAGTTTTTTTTTTTTTTTTTAAAATGTCATCATAGACCCAGCTCAGAAGAGGAAAATGGTTGTATTTGTTTAAGTATTGTTCAGATGGTTTTTTTTAAGAAGAGAAAAGGGTTTTTGAGGTGAGAAATAACATACAGGGGAAAAATTTGGGGTTTGGGAAAATTAAACCCCCAGGGCTGGGTTTTAAAAAAATTAAAGTTTAAAAAAAAAAGCAATTTTTCCCCCCTAAGAAATAATTGAAATACAATTAATCCATTCCCCAAAAAACCCAAAAAAAATTCAAAAAAAATACTTTTTTTAAAAAAAAATAACTAAAAATTTTACATACAGAAAAAAATTATACATTTCTTTCTTTCTTCTTTCAACCCCCTGGGCCCCCTTTCCCACTGGGCGGGGGGGAAAAGGAAAAACGAAAGTTTCTCCTTTTAAAATTTTTTAATTTAAAAAAAATAAAAAATTTTTTAAAAACACATTCTCCAGGGGGGAAATGGAACAGAATTCTTCCCCCGTAACCCAAAAGGTGTCGTAAAAGGGGACAAAAAAGGGGGGGAAAGGGGGTGAAAACCCCCTTTTCCTGTATATTTACTAAATGTAAAAGGAGAAACTATCGTTTTTTCCCTTTTCCCCCCCCGGGGGGAAAAGGGGGAAAAGAAAAAAAAAGAAGAAATAAAATTTAAATAAACACATAAAATAACATTTTTTTTTTTTTTTTTTTTTTTTTTTAACACATCGGCCGGGGGCCCCCAAAAAGGGTGGCCCCAAAAAGAAAAACTTTTATCATCATTCACTCCATCACTGTCTTGCCAGAAAAGGGGGGTTTTCCTTTTCAGTTATAAAACCCCCATTAACACCCCCCCTTCAGGTGCCCCCGGGCCCCCCTTCCCCTCTCCCCCAAACCCAAATCCGGCCCCGGTTTCCCCCCAAACCCTTCATAAATGTTACTTTGCTCCCTCCAACAGCAGTCAAGTATTAAAAAAACCCTATGCCTCCATTCCCCCTATCAAATACGCTCACACATGCTTGCTGGAATCCCCAAAAACCCCCGCACCCAAAACTTCCTTTACCCCCTCCCCCCAACCTTTCCCAGGCCGACCCC
>WNWK01038266.1:0-18034 GCA_009830355.1 Cherax destructor | reverse complement strand
ATAAGTGGACAATTAAGCACATAGTGTTCAAGACAGGACCATAGCCTGATCACATTTTTTGCATTTTGTTTGACTCCTGGGCCCCAAACTGCCAAAGTACTTGTAGTAAAGCCTTAATTTATAGCATCAGTCAGTCTGTTAAATTGCAAGTGCCCCATAAACATACTTATCACGTTCATTTTTTTATAGTTGGTTATAGATCTACTCAGATTCTAACTGCATTCCTATGAAAAATTTTTCATTATTTCCCCTTTCCCAAATTATTCCTAATGCAAACCAGATATACCAAAGTTAATTCTCTTTTTTCAGGGTGCTCTTCTTTAACATATAAACTTTATCATAAAGAGTAATCCAATGTATGATGCGATCCATAGCAATTGTACTTTAAATTTCCCTTTTGCCCCGTTTTTTGAGTATCTATCCCTTTCCCAATGAGCATGCTGTTGAGTTATTTTTGAGTCAAGACCCTTTCAGTGATTAATAGAATCAGTAATGATAAAGATCAAGTTCATGTCAAATTTAGTATTGTTCATTAGTATTGCAAAAAACAGTTTGAATGTGATCCCCATTGTTAATTTTTATGTCTAGTTCAACAAATTTAAATTGTTTTAATAGGGGGGTGGCAACAAGAGAATGCAGCCCTGCCAGAAGACTTTTTTAGATCCATCAGTGAATATAATTTGGGATAACTTATTACTACCAGCTGGGCCAAAAATTTTTTTTTGAACCGAAAGAAACACGATTTCGGCGTTTTTTTTTTTTTTTTTTAGTCGGTTTCCGGCGTTCCACCTTTTGTAATTCAAGGTTATTGACTATTTTCATGATCCTCGCCTTTTTTAATTTAAAAATGAAATAATTCATTAACAAAAATGATAGATCAAATTGTCCTTCATCGTAATTCAAAAAATATTTTTTTTCCCAAAAATTTTAATATGGGATAAAGGGGAAGGTATTAGTGGGGGGAGGGGAAAGGGTTTTGGGAGTAAGGGGGGTATTATGTGGGAAAAGGGGAAAAGGATTTTGTGGGGGAAAAGGGGAAGAAGGGGAAAGGGAAAGGTATTCTGTGGGGGAAAAGGGCAAGGATTATGCAAAATTGAAAACAGAACTTTATTTTTTTTTTTAAAAAAAGATAAGATATTTACATTAACTTAGGTTGCCAGATATAGAAGATTGTTTTATGAGAACCCAAATCCCAAACCACCTTACCTAGTGACACTAATTTACTTGTTCAAAAATGAATTTTCATAAATATTTTTTATTTTTTCAGGGTTTTTTGGGCAATCTTATTGAAATTTTAGAGTGAACACTTCTCTACAAATGAAGTGCAAGAAATCGGGCGAAAGGAAAAAAAAAGGGCGAAATTGGTCATATATAAGGTTTGAAGGATTCTTTTTTAAACCCCGAATGTTATTCTGATGTTTGAATGTTACCTTTAGATACCCGGAGAAAGTTACAGAGGTCCCCCCTGCCCGGGGCTGTGACTAGGCTCAGTTGGGTCAGAGCCTGACCCAGGCTGTTACTGCTGGCCCACGCAGTCCAACTTAAACAGCCCCTGACAGGACCGCTTTTTAGGGTCTGTCCAGTGCCTGCCCAGAAAAGCCGGGGGTTTTCTGGTAACCCCCCGATGGCTGGGGGGAGGAACAGCCCCCACTTGGGGCCCGACACAGTTGAGGAAGGAGTGGCACCCTCCATTAGGGGTGTTACATGTCTGCCGAGTCTTTTTTCTTGGGAGGACTCCGGAAGTTTTTAAATCACCCCGAGAATTTTCCATGTATATAATAATGTATCTCCCCCGCATTCCTTGAAGGTAAAAATCCTCTTTTTCACCCCGGGTTTTTTACATTTTTTTTTTTGCTCTATTGTGGGGTTTGGGGAATTAGTTTTGACCCCTAGATTTTAATTTCCCGTTTTCCGTATCTGAGAATTGAAATTTTCACCCTTGAACTTCATATTGTTTTCTGCATCCCTTTTAAAAAGATTTGGTTTATGTCTGCTTGGTTTGAAATGAGAAATTTAATTACTCAGATATGGAAAACGTAAAAAAATTTAAAAAATCTCATGGGGTAAAAAAAATTCCCAACCACACAAAGAGCAAAAAATTTTAAAACCCCCCAGTAATGTAAGGATTAAAAAATTTTTTCGGATACAAAAAAACAGTTAATAGATCATCATACATAGCATCATATGTGTGGGAAAACCGGGGGGAAAACCCCCAAAAAAAAGAGGACTTTTTTCCCCTTGGGGTCACCTTCAAGGACCATAACACCGTAGCAACGCATCTGTTAAAAAAATGCGGGGGGGTAATGAGAACCCAAAACTGGGGGTCCCAAAACCCCTGTTTACAATTTTCAGGCCCGTTGTTCATCAGGCTGAAAAATTGTGGCACTAACTGCCCCTTTTTAAAAGGGGTGAAATTGCTGACCTAAAAAAAGTGGGAAAACCTTCACGGCACAAATAATGGGTAAACCCCCAAATTAAACGCTTTTTCCCAACCGTACTTGAACGGGCGGGAAAAGATACTTTTTTATCCCGGGAAAAACCGGGGGGTTAGTAAAATTTTAAAAGGGGCCCCCATGAAAGCAAAAGACTGGAGGGGGAAAAATCCCCCCAATGAAAAAGGGGTGCCACTAGCACGTTAAGAGACAACACAATAAGTGTCGGGGGCCCAAGACTTTTCCCCAACTGCCTCCCAGAAATACATGGGGGGTTTTAAAACAAACCCTGGCTGTCTTCAAGCAGGCACTGGACAGGCACCTACAGTCGGTAACGACCAGCCGGTCTGTGGTTTGCTTGGACTGAGTGCGGCCAGCAGTAACAGCCTGGTTGATCAGGCTCTGACCCCAAAATGGGGCCCCCTGGTCACAGACCGGGCCGCAGGGCGTTGACTCCCGGAACTCTTTCCAGGTATACTCTGGGTTCCCCCTTTTTATCACTGTGATAAAAAAATAGCACAATGGCTTGTCTGGTGTTATCACTGTGCTAGAAGTATTTAAAACCCTGGCTTCTCTGGGGCTATCATTGTTCTAGAAGAGGTAACACCCTGGCTTCTTGGTGCTATCCTATGCTGGAAGTGATAAACCCTGGCTTCTCTGGTGTTATCACTGTGCTGAAGTGATAGCACCCCAGCCTTTTTTTGGTGCTATCACTTTCTAGAAGTGAGTGCACTTTGGCTTCTCTGGTGCTATTACTGTGGAAAAATGATAGCACTCTGGGTTTTCTGGTGCTATTACTGGCTTAAAAAAATAACATCCTGGCTTCTCTGGTGCTATCACTGTGCTGAAGTGATATCCTCTATCTTTTCTGGTGGTATCACTGTGCTAGAAGTGATAACACCCAAGTTTCTCTGGTTATATCACTGTGCTAGAAGTGATAGAACTCTGGCCTATCAGTGCTAGAAGTGATAGGACTATAGCTTCTCGGTGCTATCACTGTGCTTGTGATAACACCCTGACTTCTGGTGCCATTACTGCGCTAAGTATTTGCACCCTGGCGTCTTTGGTGCTATCACTGTGCTAGAAAAAGAAAGCACTCTGGCTTTCTTTTGTTATTACTTTTTCTTGATGTGATAGCACCCGGCTTCTCCCGATGCCATCACTGTGCTAAGTGATAGCACCCCAGCTTCTCTGGTGCTATCATGTGCTAGGGAAATGATAGCACTCTGGCTTTCTGGTCTATCACTGTGCTAGAAAAAAGATAACACCCTGGCTTCTCTGGTGCATCACTGTGCTAGAAGGATTTCCCCTTTTTGATGCATCACTGTGAAGTGATAGCACCCCCAGCCCCCTTTGGGGCTATCATGTGTGAAGTGATAGCACTCTGGTTCTCTGATGTTATACTGTGCTAGAAGTGATAAAAACCCCCTTTCGGTGCATTACTGTATTTAAAATGACAGTACTCTACCCTTTTCGGGGGCTATCAGGGGCTAGAAGTGATATCACTCTTTTCTCTGTTTAATGAAACACCTATACAGATGTAACAGAGTGAACGGGAAAAAAGGGGGGTTTTAACCCCCAAGTCACTTATTTTGAACTATAAATGCCTCAAATGATGTAGTTAAATTTTAGAAAAAAGACGAAAAACAAAAACCCGGTCATCGTATTTGTTACAAGCCTCCGGATGCAACGTCCCATCAATTCCAGGAACAGCGTCTGAAAATTAACCACTGTTGGGGAAAATTTCAGCTCCTGCCCCGACATCTTCTCTGGGGGTTTCAACCTAAGGGCCCCAAAATGGGGGAATATTGAAACAATGTGGAAGAGATAACACCGGAGGCAGCTCAGATGAAAACTCCCTACACTGAATTTTAAATCTCTGCGCCAAATTCCCTTAAACCAGCAAAAAGAGCCTACAAGATTAGAATACGCGGACCTCATCTTCCCACAATGTGATCTGATACGAAATTTATCAAATAAAAACAATATACTCAGATCACAAATAATAGGGTCCCGAATTTTGGGGGGCCCCTATCGACAAAAGGATCAGCCGAGGCCTTCTCAAATTCTTCAATAACAAAAAAAAAGTGGGACCAAAAAACCAAGTTTTAAAAGATATAAACTGGGAAAATAGCCTAAGTATCACGGATCCTAAGTTTTGGGGGAAAAATTCTCTGTGGCCGAGGTTTGTAGGGAATTCCCCTTGGGAAAAAGGGGGAGAAGTGTTAACTAGAAATGGGGCCCCCCATACGGAAAAGGCAAAGAAAACGGGCGCTCAAGGGGCCAATATATCTGAAATACTGGAGACACTGGTCAGAGAAACAAACATCTTAAAACAAAAAAGGGAAACTTGGGATCAAAAAGGGGGAAGAACAAAAGCCATAAATGAAATTGAAAAAACCCAAAGTTTTTTTTTTATTCCAAATCAAAGTCGAAACAACATCAGTATTGGGGGCCCAGGAATGGGTCCCCGATGACAGGGAAAATTGAGTTATAAAGTCCCATTTGCTGTTTTAGTGACCCCAAAACTGAAAGTCAAGACCTAAATCATTTTTAGGGAGTGCCAAAACTTGGTAGACGCTCCTTTTTGAATTCCCCCGACGCCGGAAAAAAAAGACAAAAAATGACATGCCCATGCACCCCCCCGGCCCAGACTCATGGAACCCGTGTTCATCGTTTTTAACATCCTATGGAATGGAGCATGGACACTGGGGGGGGTCCCATTTAAAAACAAAAAACCCCCCCACAAATGGGGGAAAAAAAATAAAAAAAACTAAGACCCAAAATGCTAACGCCCCTATCATAAAAATTTTGAAAGGGGTTTTAAGAAAAAGATCACCCCTCATCTAGATACCCCTCAATTACAAACCCGGAAAAAGGGTTTAGGCAGGGCGCTCCTGTCTGTCCCAAACTGGACCACTACGACAAGGTCCCCGATGCTCTAAAAACAAAAAGAATCGTATTAATACAGAACTTTAAAAAAAATTGACAAGTGTGACCATGGTGTAATTGCAAAAAAATGCGTGATAAAGGAATAACAAGAAAAGTTGGGGATGGATCTATAATTTCCAACAAAAAGAACACAAAAAGTAAATCAACGAGTAAAGTCTGAGGCGGGTACAGTGAAAAATTGTTCCCGGGCACAACTCCTCCCCTCATGTTTCATCCTCATATCGGACATAACAGGGATATAAGCCCGTGCTGTCTTCCCTTTAAGAACCCCGAATCTTTGATAGATCCACCTGAAGACACTGCAAAACCAACAGACATAAACCAAATCTTTAAATGGGCTGGAAAACAATATGAAGTTCAATGATGAGAAATTTCAATTATCGTTTGGAAAACGGGGAAATTAAAATCTCATCGGAGTACAAAAAAATTAACCACACAATGACGAAAAACAATGTCAAGGCCGGGAGTGATCATGTCAGGGATCCACCCAAGGACCAAACACCAAATCCTGCTAAAAAAATGACAGGATGGTAATGAAACCTTAAAACCAGAGATCCAAGCCCATGTTACACTTTTCAGGTCGTTTGTTTATCTAGGCAAACCCAAAAAAGTTTTTTTCCAAAAGTTTTCCAGGTTTATAGAACAAAAGTTAGGGATAAGATAGGTCCCCTTAAAAATAACTTTGGGCATCTTACTGACAAGGAGAATGATATGGCTCTATTTTTAATTATTTTCTCTCGGTTTCACACGGAGGACATTAATAATATCAGTAATTAATTTTTGGGGAAGAAGAAGATAAATTATGTAATATCACAGTCACTAGCAAATGGTTATGAAACAACTAGACAACTGAAACAAAATAAATCTGGGTCCTGATGAGCTTTTTGCAAGGGTTCTTAAGGAATGCAAAATGGAACTCTGTGAACAATATCTAACATTTTTAATTTATCTCTTCAAACAGGTGTAGTGTCTGATATGTGGAAGTTGGCTAATGTAATTCATATTTTTAAAAGCAGGGGACAAGACACTACCGTCAAATTACCGCAATAAGCCTGACCTCAATTGTAGGCAAATTACTAGAGTCAATTATAGCTGCCAGGTGACTGTGAAACAGAAACCTGAAACTGTTTTACATGATGGTAGGATTGCTGGTGTCTTTTTCTGTCTCATAAACACGCTGGATAACAGGTATATCTAGCTACTTCTACTTACACTTTAGGTCACACTACACTGGCATAACATGCATATATATACATACACACATCTAAGTTTTCTTCTTTTCTTAATAGCTCTTGTTCTTTTTATTTTCTCTATTGTCCATGGGGAAGTGGAAAGAATCTTTCCTCCGTAAGCAATGCGTGTCGTATGAGGCGACTAAGATGCCGGAGCAATGGGCTAGTAACCCCTTCTCCTGTACAAATCTACTAAAAAGAGAAGAAGAAAAACTTTATAAAACTGGGTTGTCTGAATGTGCGTGGATGTAGTGCGGATGATAAGAAAGAGATGATTGCCGATGTTATGAATGAAAAGAAGTTGGATGTCCTGGCCTAAGCGAAACAAAGCTGAAGGGGTAGGCGAGTTTCAGTGGGGAGAAATAAATGGGATTAAGTCAGGAGTATCTGAGAGAGTTAAGAGCTAAGGAAGGGTAGCAATAATGTTGAAGGATCAGTTATGGAAGGAAAGAGGGAATATGAATGTGTAAATTCAAGGATTATGTGGATTAAAATAAGGGTCGGATGCGAAAAGTGGGTCATAATAAGCGTGTATGCACCTGGAAGGAAGTGTAGAGGAGAGAGAGAGATTTTGGGAGATGTTAAGCAGAATGTATAGGAACTTTTGAACCAAATGAGAGTAATTGTGGTAGGGGACCTAAATGCTAAAGTGGGAGAAACATGCAGAGAGGGTGTAGTAGGTAAGTTTGGGGTGCCAGGTGTAAATGATAATGGGAGCCCTTTGATTGAACTTTGTATAGAAAGGGGTTTAGTTATAGGTAATACATATTTTAGAAAAAGAGGATAAATAAGTATACAAAGATATGATGTAGGGCGTAATGACAGTAGTTTGTTGGACTATGTATTGTAGATAAAGACTGTTGAGTAACTTCAGGATGTACATGTTTATAGAGGGCCACCAGATATATCAGATCACTTTTAGTTATAGCTACAGTGGAGTAAAAGGTAGATGGGATACAAGGAAAATAGAATCAGTAAGTAAGAGAGGTGAGGTTTATAAACTAAAAAGAGGAGGCAGTTAGGGTAAGATATAAACAACTATTGGAGGATAGATGGGCTAGTGAGAGTGTAGGCAATGGGGTCGAAGATGTATGGGGTAGATTTAAAAATGTAGTGTTAGAGTGTTCAGCAGAAGTTTGTGGTTACAGGCGAGTGGGTGCGGGAGGGAAGAGGAGCGATTGGTGGAATGATGATGTAAAGAGAGTAGTAAGAGAGAAAAGTTAACATATGAGAGGTTTTACAAAGTAGAAGTGATGCAAGGAGGGAAGAGTATATGGATAGAAAAAGAGAGGTTAAAAGTGGTGAAGCAATGTAAAAGAGAGCAGATGAGAGAAGTGGGTGAGATGTTATCAGCAAATTTTGTTGAAAATAAGAAAAGTTTTGGAATGAGATTAATAAGTTGAGGAAGCCTAGAGAACAAATGGATTTGACAGTTAAAAATAGGAGAGGAGAGTTATTAAATGGAAGTTAAGTATCGAGGAAGATGGAGAGAATATTTTGAGGAGTTGTTAAATGTTGATGAAGACAGGAAGCTGTGATTTCGTGTGTAGGAGAAGGAGGAATAACATCTTGTAGGATGTGGAAGAGCCAGTTGTGGGTGTAGGGAAGTTCGTGAGGCAGTGGGTAGAATGAAAGGGTAAGGCAGCTGGGATTGATGGGATAAAGATAGAAATGTTAAAAGCAGGTGGGGATATAGTTTTGGAGTGGTTGGTGCTATTATTTAATAAATGTATGGAAGAGGTAAGGTACCTAGGGATTGGCAAGAGCGTGTATTGTTCCTTTGTATAAAGGCAAAGGGGACAAAAGAGAGTGCAAAAATTATAGGGGAATAAGTCTGTTGAGTGTACCTGGTAAAGTGTATGGTAGAGTTATTATTGAAAGAATTAAGAGTAAGACAGAAAGCAGGATAGCAGATGAACAAGGGGGCTTTAGGAAAGGTAGGGGTGTGTAGACCAAGTGTTTACAGTGAAACATATAGGTGAACAGTATTTGGATAAGGGTAAAGATGTTTTTGGGCATTTATGGATTTGGAAAAGGCGTATGATAGGGTAGATAGGGAGCAATGTGGCAGATGTTGCAGGTGTATGGAATAGGAGGAAGGTTACTGAAAGCAGTGAAGAGTTTTATGAGGATAGTGAGGCTCAGGTTAGAGTGTGTAGGAGGGAAGGGGACTATTTCCCAGTAAAAGTGGGCCTTAGACAAGGATGTGTGATGTCACCGTGGTTGTTCAATATATTTATAGATGGGGTTGTAAGAGAAGTGAATGCGAGGGTCTTGGCAAGAGGTGTTGGGCTAAAAGATAAAGAAGCAAATACAAAGTGGGAGTTGTCACAGTTGCTTTTGCTGATGACACTGTGCTTTGGGAGATTCTGAAGAGAAGTTGCAGAGGTTGGTGGATGAATTTGGTAGGGTGTGTAAAGAAGAAAATTGAAAGTGAATATAGGAAAGAGTAAGGTGATGAGGATAACAAAAAGAATAGGTGACGAAAGATTGGATATCAAATTGGAGGAGAGAGTATGGAGGAGGTGAATGTATTCAGATATTTGGGAGTGGACATGTCAGCAGATGGGTCTATGAAGGATGAGGTGAATCATAGAATTGATGAGGGAAAAGGGTGAGTGGAGCACTTCGGAGTCTGTGGAGACAAAGAACCTTGTCCATGGAAGAAAAGAGGGAATGTATGAGAGTATAGTTATACCAACGCTCTTATATGGGTGTGAAGCATGGGTGATGAATGTTGCAACGAGAGAAGGCTGGAGGCAGTGGAGATGTCATGTCTGAGGTCAATGTGTGGTGTGAATATAATGCAGAGAATTCGGAGTTTGGAAATTAGGAGGAGGTGCGGGATTACCAAAACGATTGTCAGAGAGCTGAGGAGGGTTGTTGAGTTGTTTGGACATGTAAAAGAATGGAACGAGACAGAGTGACTTCGAGAGTGTATAAATCTGTAGTGGAGGAAGGCGGGGTAGGGTCGGCCTAGGAAAGGTTGGAGGAGGGTAAAGGCAGTTTTGTGTGCGAGGGCTTGGACTTCCAGCAAGCATGTGTGAGCGTATTTGATAGGAGTGAATGGAGGCATATGGTTTTAATACTTGACGTGCTGTTGGAGTGTGAGCAAAGTAACATTTATGAAGGGATTCAGGAAACCGGCAGGCCGGACTTGAGTTCTGGAGATGGGAAGTACAGTGCCGGCACTCTGAAGGAGGGTGTTAATGTTGCAGTTTTATAACTGTAGTGTAAAGCACCCTCTGGCAAGACAGTGATGGAGTGAATGATGATGAAAGTTTTTCTTTTTCGGGCCACCCTGCCTTGGTGGAATCGGCCGATGTGTTAATAAAATAAAAAATAATTATTAGAAGCCATCTAGATAACCATAATTTGATTAATGATACTCAGCATGGATTCACGAGGGGCCGTTCCTGCCTATCTAATTTATTAACCTTCTTCACTAAAGCTTTTGAGGCTGTTGATCACAATAAAGAATTCGATATTGTTTATTTAGACTTTAGTAAGGCTTTTGATAGAGTACCGCACCAGAGACTGTTAAAGAAAGTGGCAGCTCATGGCATTGGGGGAAAAGTGCTGTCATGGATCGAGTCATGGCTCACCAATAGGAAGCAGAGAGTGTGCATAAATGGGGTTAAATCCGAATGGGAACTTGTAACAAGTGGTGTTACACAGGGATCAGTCTTAGGCCCATTGTTATTTATAATATATATCAATGACCTTGATGAGGGAATTACTAGTGATATGAGCAAATTCGCCGACGACACGAAGATAGGTAGGATAATTGATTCAAACATAGATGTCATAGAACTTCAGGAAGATTTAGACAAACTTAATTCGTGGTCAGAAAAGTGGCAGATGCAGTTCAATGTAGATAAATGCAAGGTTCTGAAGCTCGAGAGTGTCCATAACCCATGCACTTATAAGTTAAATAACGTAGAACTTAGCCATACAGATTGCGAGAAGGACTTGGGGGTGATGGTAAGCAGCAACCTTAAACCAAGACAGCAATGCCTAAGCGTACGTAATAAGGCAAATAGATTACTGGGATTTATATCAAGAAGTGTTAGCAACAGAAGTCCAGAGGTTATATTACAGCTTTATACATCATTAGTAAGGCCTCACCTAGATTACGCAGCTCAGTTTTGGTCTCCATATTACAGAATGGACATAAATTCGTGAGAAAACATTCAGCGTAGAATGACTAAATTAATACATAGCATTAGAAATCTTCCTTACGAAGAAAGATTGAAGACCCTAAAATTACATTCACTTGTAAGACGTAGAATGAGGAGACATGATCGAGGTATACAAGTGGAAAATGGGTATTAACAAAGGGGATATAAATAAGGTCTTGAGGATATCTCTCCAAGAGAGAACCCGCAATAATGGATTCAAGTTAGATATGTTTAGATTTAGAAAGGATATAGGAAAGTATTGGTTTGGAAATAGGGTAGTTGATGAGTGGAACAGTCTGCCTAGTAGGGTTATTGAAGCTAGGACCTTGGTTAGTTTCAAATTTAGGTTGGATAAATTCATGAGTGAGAGGGGTTGGATTTGAGTGGGACTCGCGCATGAGTGGGTAAAATTGTCAAAGCTTATTTCTTGGGTAGTATTGAAAATTTGGTTGAGCAAATATTCTGTTAGTGGGACAGATTGTGAAGGACCTGCCTAGTATGGGCCAACAGGCCTGCTGCAGTGTTCCTCCTTTCTTATGTTCTTATGTTCTTAATATTGCTGTACACTAACTGCACTTTCCAAGGCAGGTGAAATTGCTGACCTAGAAAGTGTGCAGAGAACCTTCACGGCACGCATAACTGCGATAAACCACCTCAATTACTGGGAACGCTTGAAGTTCCTTAACCTGTACTCCCTAGAACGCAGGCGGGAGAGATACATTATTATATACACGTGGAAAATTCTCGATGGATTAGTACCAAACTTGCACACGAGAGTCCCCAGGCCCTGATGAACTGTTTGCAAGATTTTTTAAAGAATGTAAAGGGGAGCTTAGCAAACCTTTGGCAAATCTTTTCAATATTTCACTACAAACTGGCATAGTGCCATACAAGTGGAAAAGGGCAAATGTAATACCTATTTACAAGGCAGGTGAAGGTCCTTAGCTTCGAACTATAGACCAATAAGCCTTACCTCCATAGTTGGTAAATTTATTGAATCAATAATTGCTGAGGCAATTCGTAGCCATCTTCAAAGGTATAAATTGATAAATGAATCTCAACACGGTTTTACTAAGGGGCGTTCCTGTCTTACGAATTTACTAATTTTTTTTCACTAAGGTGTTTGAGGTGGTAGATCATGGTAATGAATATGACATTGTGCATATGGACTTCAGTAAGGCTTTCGATAGAGTTCCACATCAGAGGCTATTGAGGAAACGTAAGGCACACGGAATAGGAGGAGAATTTTTTTCCTGGGTAGAGGCATGGTTGACAAATAGGCGGCAGAGAGTTTACACAAATGGGGAGAAATCACAATGGAGGCATGTCTCAAGCGGTGTCCCACAGGGTTCAGTTTTGGGCCCCCTGTTCTTTACAATTTACATAAACGACTTAGACGAGGGAATTAATAGCAACATAAGCAAATTTGCTGATGACACAAAAATAGGCCGTCCAATCCTTTCTAATGAGGACATTAGAGCACTCCAGGATGATTTGAATAGACTGATGCAGTGGTCGGAGAAGTGGCAGATGCAGTTTAATGTAGAATTTAGAAATTACAGAGGAACTCGGCGCAAGCGACCACAAATCAATTACCTTTGACATTGAATGGAAGTTTCATAGTAGGAATAACTCAGTAACGGTCCCAGATTTTCGCTTAGCAGATTATAATGGACTTAGAGAACACTTATCAACTGTGGACTGGGGTAATGAAGAGAGCTATCAATATGACAGTTTTCTGAACACTATACATGCTGCCCAAAGAACATTTATCCCATATAAAGAAATTAGATCGAATAGAAATGACCCAAAATGGATGAATAATAGGCTCAAATATCTTTTAGGGCAGAAGAAAGGAATTTATAGGCGTATCAAAAGAGGTGAGGGTCATCTTATGAATCAGTATATTGACATTAAGAGGGACGTTAAAAAGGGGATAAGAAAAGCTAAACGGGACTATGCAATTAAAGTTGCTAGGTGTATAGAACAAAAGTTAGAGATAAGATAGGTCCCCTTAAAAATAATTATGGGTATCTTACTGACAAAGAGAATGAAATGTGCTCTATTTTTAATAATTATTTTCTCTCGGTTTTCACTCAGGAAGACACTAATAATATCCCAAGAATTAGGTATTTTAGTGGGCCTGAAGAAGATAAATTATGTAGTATCACAGTCACTAGCGAATTGATTATCAAACAGATAGACCGTTTGAAGCAAAATAAATCGTCAAGCCCTGATGAGCTTTTTTCAAGGGTTCTTAAGGAATGCAAAATGGAGCTCTGTGAACCCTTAACTAACATTTTTAACCTATCTCTTCAAACAGGTGTAGTGTCTGATATGTGGAAGATGGCTAATGTAATTCCTATTTTTAAAACAGGGGACAAGTCGTTACCATCAAATTACCGCCCAATAAGTCTAACATCAATTGTAGGCAAATTATTAGAGTCGATTATAGCTGATAACATAAGAAGCCATCTCGATAAGCATAATTTGATTAATGATACTCAACATGGATTCACCAGGGACCGTTCCTGCCTAACTAATTTATTAACTTTTTTCAGTAAGGCTTTTGAGGCAGTTGATCATGATAAAGAATTCGATATTGTTTATTTGGATTTTAGTAAGGCTTTTGATAGAGTACCACATCATAGACTGTTAAAGAAAGTGGCTGCTCACTGCATTGGGGGTAAAGTGTTTTCATGGATCGAGTCATGGCTCACCAATAGGAAGCAGAGGGTGTGCATAAATGGGGTTAAATCGGAGTGGGGATCTGTAACAAGTGGCGTTCCACAGGGATCGGTTTTGGGCCCGTTGTTGTTTATAATATATATAAATGACCTTGACGAGGGAATTACTAGTGATATGAGCAAATTCGCTGATGACGAAGATAGGTAGGATAATCGATTCAGACGTAGATGTCACGGAACTTCAGGAGGATTTAGACAAACTCAATTCCTAGTCAGAAAAATGGCAGGTGCAGTTCAATGTAGATAAATGCAAAGTTCTAAAGCTCGGGAATGTTCATAACCCTAGCACCTACCAGCTTAATAATGTTGAACTCAGCCGTACAGAATGCGAAAAGGATCTGGGGGTTATGGTAAGCAGCAACCTCAAACCAAGTCAGCAATGCCTAAGCGTAAGAAATAAAGCAAATAGATTACTGGGATTTATATCAAGAAGTGTAAGCAACAGAAGTCCAGCGGTTATATTACAGCTTTATACATCATTAGTAAGGCCTCACCTAGATTATGCAGCTCAGTTCTGGTCTCCATTTTACAGAATGGATATAAATTCGTTAGAAAACATTCAGCGACGAATGACAAAGTTAATTCATAAGAACATAAGAACATAAGAATGGAGGAACACTGCAGAAGGCCTACTGGCCCATACAAGGCACGTCCTTATCAAAAAAACCACTACCTAAGAATTTACTCCTGTACTCACGACACCAATCAAACCCAGCCCCTCCCACTCGTATATTTGTCCAATCTCTTTTTAAAGCCACCCAACGTCCTAGCCTCTATCACCCTACTCGGAAGATTGTTCCACGCATCTACAACTCTGTTCGAAAACCAGTACTTGCCTATGTCCTTTCTAAATCTAAATTTATCCAATTTAAATCCGTTATTTCTCGTTCTTACTTGGTTCGATATCCTCAGTATTTTATTAATATCTCCTTTGTTTATGCCCATCATCCACTTGTACACCTCGATGATATCTCCCCTCATTCTACGTCTCTCCAGAGAGTGGAGATTCAATGCTCTAAGTCTATCTTCATACGGGAGATTTCTTATACTGTAAATCATTTTAGTCATTCTTCTTTGTATGTTCTCCAATGAATCTATATCCATCCTGTAGTAAGGAGACCAAAACTGAGCTGCATAATCCAAATGAGGTCTCACTAGTGATGTATAGAGCTGTAAAATAACTTTTGGACTTCTGTTGCTTATACTTCTTGAAATAAATCCTAGTAATCTGTTAGCCTTATTGCGTACACTTAGGCACTGTTGTCTTGGCTTTAGATTTCTGCTTACCATGACTCCCAAGTCTTTTTCACATTCTGTATGATCAAGCTCAACTTCACCTAGTTTATAAATTCGAGAGATATTTTCATTACCAACGACTAGCACCTTACACTTGTCCACATTGAACTTCATCTGCCACTTTTCAGACCAAGACATTAATTTGTCCAAATCCTCCTGGAGTTCACTGGTATCCTCCTCAGAATGAATTATACGGCCTATTTTTGTATCATCAGCAAATTTACTCATGTCACTTGCAATTCCTTCATCAAGGTCATTTATGTAAATTATGAACAACAATGGGCCCAAAACTGATCCTTGTGGAACGCCACTAGTGACAAATCCCCATTCAGATTTGACCCATTAATGGAAACTCTCTGCTTTCTATTGGTAAGCCATGCCTCTATCCATGCTAGAACTTTACCTCCTATACCATGAGCTGCCACCTTTCTTAAGAGTCTCTTGTGAGGTACTCTATCGAAGGCCTTACTGAAATCCAAGTAAACTATATCATATTCTTTATCACTGTCTACTGCCTCAAATGTTTTATTGAAAAACGTCAGTAAATTTGTCAGGCAGGAACGACCTCTCGTAAACCCATGCTGAGATTCATTAATCAAATTATGTTCTTCAAGGTGACTTCTGATAATATCAGCTATAATTGATTCTAATAATTTGCCTACTATAGACGTGAGGCTTATTGGACGGTAATTTGATGGAATGGACTTATCCCTTATTTGAATATAGGAACTACATTAGCTATCTTCCACATCTCTGGCACAACACCAGTTAGGATAGACTATTAAACACATTCGTTAATGGCTGACTAAGTTCCATCTTGCATTCTTTAAGTACCCTGGAAAACAACTCGTCGGGTCCGGGACTTATTTTGCTTCAGTTTATCTATCTGTTTGATAACCATGTCCTCGTGACAGTAATGTTAGTTAATTTGAATTCTTCAGGAACTGAATAATTGTTAATTTCTGGAATCTCATTTACGTCTTTTGTGTAAAGACTGACAAAAATAGTCATTAAATAGAGAACACATTTCCAGTTCGTTATCCGTCAGCTGTCCATTCCCAATTTTCAGAGGTCATACCTTTTCCCTCACCTTCGTCCTGTACACTTGAAAGAACCCTTTTGGATTAGTCTTTGATTCATTAGCAACCTTAATCTCATAGTCACGTTTAGCCTCTCTAATCCCTTTTTTACTTCTCTTTTCAACTGAACATATTGGTCAATAAGGTTAACATCTCCTCTTTGATGCGCCTATAAATTCCTCTTTTCTCTCTAATAGATGTTTTAGCCTCCTGTTAATCCATTTGGGATCGTTATTATTTGACCTAAATTCTCTCTGGGGGAAAAAACATACTCTGTGACGTTGTACATTATTAAGAAAAAAATCATAAACGCAGATCCCATCGTAATCGTTAGCTAGATTACCCCAGTCGAGATTAGACAGGTGTTCCTAAGTCCAATATAATCGGCAGAACGAAAATCAGGAACTTTTACCGTATTATCCCTATTCTCGTACTCCCATGTAATATTAAAAGTAATGGATTTGTGATCACTAGCTCCAAGCTCTTCAGTGATCTCAGTTATTTACAAGAGTTTCTTTATTTGACAAGACTAGGTCGAGCAAATTATTACCTCTGGTAGGCTCCGTCACACACTGCTTCAGAAACCAGTCCTGAACTACTTCCATAAAGTCCCTGGACTCCAGATTACCAGTCAAAGAAGTCCAGTCAATTTGACTAAAGTTAAAATCCCTACTATCACTACGTTATTGTGCCTAGAAGCCCTAACAATTTCGTCCCAAAAGTCTCCTCTATCGTGATCCAAGCCTGGAGGTCGGTATATTACACCTAGAATCAGTTTTCTTGACCTTCTAGAAACTCTACCCAAACAGATTCTGTTAATGATCCATCTATTTTTATGCCTGTTTTATGCAGCAATATATATTTTCTCGTACATACAATGCAACTCCACCCCTTTCCCATTATATCTATCTACATGGAACAACTTAAACCCCTGAATATGACACTCAGCAATCATATCCCGACTCTTGGTATTATACCATGTTTCAGTTATTGCAATGACATCAAAGTTCCCAGCACATGCTACCAAACGTAATTCGTTAATTTTATTTCTGGCGCTTCGACAGTTAGTATACAATACATTGATATGTATCTTCTTGTGAACCTTTTTCAGCTTTTGTTTTACACAATTTCTGTTACTATCATTACCCTGTGTCACTCGATTACTGTTATTGTTAAGATTTCTGATATCAAAGCCTGAATCAATATTTTGGCCCTCATTATTTACCATTCCTAAACACATACCTCTAACTAATCCTAGTTTAAAGCCCTAACAACATCCTCAACTGAGCTAGCGAGAAATCCTACACCTTCCCTGGATAAGTGAACCCCATCCCTGGCATACATGTCATTTCGGCCATAGAAGTGGTCCCAGTTGTCAATGAATGGGACTGCATTATCCTTACAGTGTTTGTCCAGCCAGCAATTTATACAAATCGCTCTGGACAGCCATTCATTTCCAACACCCCTTCTTGGCAAAATGCCACATATAACAGGGCTCCCTCCCTTCTTCCTAATGATGTCTATTGCTGCCTTATACCTACTAACTAAATCCTCACTTCTACGTTTGGCTACATCATTGCCTCCAGCACTGAGGCAGATAATAGGATTGATCCCATTACCATGCATGATGCTGTCAAGCCGGCTAACAATGTCTTCCATCCCAGCCCAGGAAAGCAAACCCTCTGTCTCCTACTCCTATCTTTCAAACAGAAGGCCTATCCATATATCTAACTTGGCTATCCCCAACAACAACAATGTTTTTACCTTCCTTGGTACCCTTCGTCGTGACGTTCCCAGTAGTTGACTCACATTCGTCTGGTAGCACAGAAAAGGAGTTCGAAGTTTCTACAGCAGTCTCTTTCTTCTTCGTCGTTACTCCCTTTCCATTCGTCTTCTTGATCTTCAACTTCGTCCCATGCTGTCCGGCCACTGCCCAGGTTCCCTTCTTGACCTGAGGACTCACAACAGGAGGACTACTACGAATCCTCTTGTTTTCCTCCGTCAATTGCCGTATCTCAAGCTTCGCTACCCTCAATTCCTCCTTTGCTGCTGGTAAAGTTGCTCAATGGGGGCATCTTGATTCAGTCCACAGGAGTACACTAGACACGTCTTCAC
>WNWK01038265.1:0-18034 GCA_009830355.1 Cherax destructor | reverse complement strand
ATAAAAAAAAAATACGGAAAATGTCAAAAAATGACAACAAACGTACGGCTTTTTTATGCGTCACAACAAAGACCATTACCTCATTTATTATAATTACTTAAATTTAAAAAGAATTATCACAGAGACAAACATACACGAAAATGTTCCAAGTTGAACTATTTTTGGGAACATTATCATCTTGATACAGAAAAGATAGATTCTGCTTGCTGATTTTCCCCCAGTGGGCCCGCAGCTCTGACTTTCGGTTTTCAGTCTCCCACGACCCCTTGGGAGGAACCTTTTATACCCCAAAATGGCACACCGAAAAAGATCAAGGCTAAGGACTCTTCAACCACTGATGCTTCCAAGCTGGCCCTTGCTACTACCCTTAAGATTTGCAGTTGAAATTCTCAGGAATTTCCACTCTTCATGAAGCCTTCCTTGTCACATTCATCAATGATGAGGAAGCAGAAAAGTACTCTCACCACCTGCTATCACGACCCTTGATGATCAAGGCTTTGTTCTCTCAACATCGCCATTTATGAGAGCAAAACGATCGGTGTTTATGAAGCGCCTTGACAAACTCATCACCTCCATGACTCCGACGAAATCAAGCAATCAATTGAAGATCTCAACGATTGGGCTGAACTAGAAGCTGTAATCAAGATCCCCAATGCCTCATCAATGCTGAAAATCACGTTTATCGACGTGAACATGGCTGCCAGAGCTCTCTCTGATGGTCTAGCTGTCTCATACTACTACATCAACCCTGGTCAACTTGAACCTGAACGTTTCAAGCAAATTTCACCTTGCTGGACATGCTTTTCCTACAGTCATTCTACCAACGATTGTCACGTCAAGAACAAGAAAATATGTTCCACTTGTGGGTCTGAAGGTCACGACTTTCGTTCCTGCACCTCCACTACTGCTCCTACCTGCACCTCCACTACTGCTGCTACCTGCACCTCCACTACTGCTGCTACCTGCACCTCCACTACTGCTGCTACCTGCACCTCCACTACTGCTGCTACCTGCACCTCCACTACTGCTCCTACCTGCACCTCCACTACTGCTCCTACCTGCACCTCCACTACTGCTCCTACCTGCACCTCCACTACTGTCCTACCTGCACCTCCACTACTGCTCCTACCTGCATCAACTGTAAAAGTGATTCATACTCTGGCAGCCAAATGTCCTGTTCGAAAGGAGATCCTTTCCAAGAAATTAAAGGAAGACCTTAAGAAAACACCAGGCAACTCTCCAACTTATGCTGCAATAACCAAACTCCAGTCTACTACCACCAAGATCCTGCAAGCCACTCAGCAGCCGCCGCCACCACCACCACCACCACCACCACCAGTACCACCACCACCACCACCACCAGTACCACCACCACCCACCTCGCCTCTGCCTGACGACATCTCCACGAAGATTTATTACTGCATGATGTTTGCTCACATGAACAACGCAGCTAAACCAGGATCCTTCAACACATCGATAAACGAACTTCTTGCCCTCAACAACATGCCAGCATTCAACTTCCCAACAAGTCCTCCTTCAGCTGAGATTTTAAAGATAATTCCAAAAGTCGTCAGTTTTGCTGCACCAGATGACTTGCAAGAATTGCTGCTTGAAGATGACACGTGTTCTAATACGGCCTCCACCAATGAGAGTTCACCTCCACCTGCGCTACCACCACTACCAAGAACCAATCAGCTGCCTCTTCACCCGTTGAGATACAGCCAACTCCCACCAATGAGAAGCATTCAACTACTACTGCCACGGACCAATCACCGACCTTGCCTTCCACCGCCTCTGCTGCCTCCACCGCCTCTGCTGCCACGAACAAACCTCCACTCTCTAGTCTTCGATTCTACACAACTCGTCAGTTTAATGACCAAATGTTTGCTTCTGAACTTCACCAGCGACTTAAAGATGGGACTGCCAAGTTCGTCTGTACTGACGTTCGCTTTCCTTCCATGTAGTACTCATCGCCCTCGCCAACCATAAAAGCGACTATCAATTTCAGGTGGATCACCTCACACGTAAGCAGTACAACTCATTTGAAAACGGAAAAATGATTAATTGAAGACTCAACACTTGACTGCTGACCTTCCCTGCCTGCCTGCCTGCCTCTGCCATCACCGCACCTTTCTAGGTGCCACCCTGCTGTTCCTGACTACTCGCCATCAAGACCTGCAGTACGTCAGTACCACTTGCTCCACAGTGGTTGGGCCACTGATCTTCACATCCTCCTCTCCTCCACCATCCCATCCTTTTCCAACATTTCCATCCTTCCCCTTCCTTCTTCCTTCCCCATCTCGTCGATTCTTCGGCCATATCGATTCGATTCGATTCGATAGCTCATCTTTAACTTTTTTTCGATTTTTCCGTAAATTGCAGCGCCTCACGCATTATGCCTCCCCTTTCAGTTTTCTTTTTTGCAGATATATTCTGTTTAAAATTGTCTACATTCTTAAAGGATTTTTTTTCTTTATCATGAGTGTTTTAAGAAGTATAATTTTATATAATGTTTCTATAAAATTGGAAAAAATAGCAGCTAGGCCCATATTCAAAATACAAATAATACCAATTAAAATGCACCAGTGCCTAAGTGTTTGAAGCCGACCAGGAGAGGCATTCTCTAGTTATCACATGGAAACCAATTTATTTAATAAAAACGGCGGAAGTTTAAAATTAATATTGCTCAAACAGAATGCCAAGATTGCTTTTAATAAAACCCATCAACACTGATAGTTTGAAGACTATCAGAAATGGCATTCTCCAGTAGGTGTTCTGAATCCAACGATTCCAAGATTAAAAAAAAATCGCCAAAAATTCAAATTTGCAGCTACATAGTCTAAACTTATAGGATGTCATCCTTATGGAATACATCAGCGATAATATTTTGAAGCCGATGAGATGAATTATTTCCTAGCTATTAAATGGAAATCATTATAACTATACATATATTGAATTAAATTGAAAAACTGGGAGGTAGGTAGCACAAGTGTCTATCGATAAGTGCCTTTGACAACTGGTAACTAGCAGTTTACAAGATAAACCACAACGGAAGTTTATTTGGTTTATTAGTAAATACTGGGAGTGAAGAAGCCATGTTTGTGTTGCTACTGTTACAAGAGTTGAGTGAAGAAGCCATGTTTGTGTTGCTACTGTTACAAGAGTTGAGTGAAGAAGCCATGTTTGTGTTGCTAATGTTACAAGAGTTGAGTGAAGAAGCCATGTTTGTGTTGCTACTGTTACAAGAGTTGAGTGAAGAAGCCATGTTTGTGTTGCTAATGTTACAAGAGTTGAGTGAAGAAGCCATGTTTGTGTTGCTACTGTTACAAGAGTTGAGTGAAGAAGCCATGTTTGTGTTGCTACTGTTACAAGAGTTGAGTGAAGAAGCCATGTTTGTGTTGCTATTGTTACAAGAGTTGAGTGAAGAAGCCATGTTTGTGTTGCTACTGTTACACGAGTTGAGTGAAGAAGCCATGTTTGTGTTGCTACTGTTACAAGAGTTGAGTGAAGAAGCCATGTTTGTGTTGCTACTGTTACAAGAGTAGAGTGAAGAAGCCATGTTTGTGTTGCTACTCTTACAAAAGTTGAGTGAAGAAGCCATGTTTGTGTTGCTACTCTTACAAGAGTTGAGTGAAGAAGCGATGTTTGTGTTGCTAATGTTACAAGAGTTGAGTCAAGAAACCATGTTTGTGTTGCTACTGTTACAAGAGTTGAGTGAAGAAGCCATGTTTGTGTTGCTACTGTTACAAGAGTTGAGTGAAGAAGCCATGTTTGTGTTGCTACTGTTACAAGAGTTGAGTGAAGAAGCCATGTTTGTGTTGCTACTGTTACAAGAGTTGAGTGAAGAAGCCATGTTTGTGTTGCTACTGTTACAAGAGTTGAGTGAAGAAACCATGTTTGTGTTGCTACTGTTACAAGAGTTGAGTCAAGAAACCATGTTTGTGTTGCTACTGTTACAAGAGTTGAGTCAAGAAGCCATGTTTGTGTTGCTACTGTTATAAGAGTTGAGTCAAGAAGCCATGTTTGTGTTGCTACTGTTACAAGAGTTGAGTGAAGAAGCCATGTTTGTGTTGCTACTGTTACAAGAGTTGAGTGAAGAAGCCATGTTTGTGTTGCTACTGTTACAAGAGTTGAGTGAAGAAGCCATGTTTGTGTTGCTACTGTTACAAGAGTTGAGTCAAGAAGCCATGTTTGTGTTGCTACTGTTACAAGAGTTGAGTCAAGAAGCCATGTTTGTGTTGCTACTGTTACAAGAGTTGAGTCAAGAAGCCATGTTTGTGTTGCTACTGTTACAAGAGTTGAGTCAAGAAGCCATGTTTGTGTTGCTACTGTTACAAGAGTTGAGTCAAGAAGCCATGTTTGTGTTGCTACTGTTACAAGAGTTGAGTCAAGAAGCCATGTTTGTGTTGCTACTGTTACAAGAGTTGAGTCAAGAAGCCATGTTTGTGTTGCTACTGTTACAAGAGTTGAGTAAAGAAGCCATGTTTGTGTTGCTACTGTTACAAGAGTTGAGTCAAGAAGCCATGTTTGTGTTGCTACTGTTACAAGAGTTGAGTCAAGAAGCCATGTTTGTGTTGCTACTATTACAAGAGTTGAGTCAAGAAGCCATGTTTGTGTTGCTACTGTTACAAGAGTTGAGTGAAGAAGCCATGTTTGTGTTGCTACTGTTACAAGAGTTGAGTGAAGAAGCCATGTTTGTGTTGCTACTGTTACAAGAGTTGAGTGAAGAAGCCATGTTTGTGTTGCTACTGTTACAAGAGTTGAGTGAAGAAGCCATGTTTGTGTTGCTACTGTTACAAGAGTTGAGTGAAGAAGCCATGTTTGTGTTGCTACTGTTACAAGAGTTGAGTGAAGAAGCCATGTTTGTGTTGCTACTGTTACAAGAGTTGAGTGAAGAAGCCATGTTTGTGTTGCTACTGTTACAAGAGTTGAGTCAAGAAGCCATGTTTGTATTGCTACTGTTACAAGAGTTGAGTCAAGAAGCCATGTTTGTGTTGCTACTGTTACAAGAGTTGCTTGTACCTGCTGCCAACCAAGAAAATATTCCTTCGGCATTGCATGTTGCTTATTGACAACTGTTTGTAGTGAAAACAAAAACAGGATCAAAGACCGTCCAGTTTTCAGAAAATACATCGGTCTTTCCTATTTATGTCATGGTCTAAATATTACGTGATAATCTTAAAACAGGAAACTTTGAAGTCTCACAAAGACCTTCGTTAGACAGTAAGACAGATACCATTGTAACTCTCAAAATGTATGCCATAATAACACTAAATTATTACTATTATAACACAAAATAAATGTCATTGTAACTCACAAATACTACTAAACATTTTCTTAAAATATAAAAATAACATAGATAATACAACATAACTAAAAAACTAAAAAATAACTGCTATTAAATTTAATTTAAATGAAAAATATTATTTTTTTTTTATATTTTTATTTAAAATCATTATACACAAATAAAACATTACAATAGTAAACTATGAAAATCCAAAAGACCAACAACAACTAACCAAAAACAGCCACATAGGAACAGTCTATGCACATGTAAGAGATTAATACATATCATAAAATACCAATTGTCTCCCCTACAAACCCTCCTCCACACTACATAAACCTCATGTTCATGATCAATTGTTCAAAACAAAGTGCATACATATCCAGAATGGAGCACATTGAGCCATGTCCATCTTCAACAAACCTTTAACAATATCCTAGACATGCCATTACATATATTGATTTTTTCCAGGAAACCAATGATATATTCAAAACATGATCTTTCTTGCTTACTGTCTATACACAAAACAACACGTATAATGGTCAATAATGAATGTACACATGTACATTCTAATATGTACAAGTTATAATAAATATATGTACCCCTTCGCCTGATACCACTGTCTCTAGCATTGTGGTAATACATGAATTACAACTAATTACGTTAGAACCCCTACCGACACTCCAACAAATTATTTACAACATGAAATGTAACAACGTCTACACACTTAGACGTATTAATATGAACACTAAGAACCACTGAAATGTCCCACACAAGAATAACATGTTACATACAATACATAAATATGGCGCACATAATACAACACACAAATATTTAGTATAACATTACACATCTTCAAGAAACACCAAATACATGAATGCCAAAAAAAAAAACAATCTTATTCCTCATATCAACGTCATCACATTACATACAAATTTAAACTTTAAAATCTACCGCAACAAACCCATCATCCAACAAAACACCGAATCATGCACTGATATCCCAGAGTAACACCACCGTAACTGTGTTTTCCATAACATTGAAATGACAACAGATGCACGTATGCAACCACTCATAATGCACTGCATCGTCCCATTCCATAGGAACGCCGCTATACCATATTTAAACAACCTCCTCACACCAAGTGAAATGCACAGTACTGGAAAAACCCCTCACTCTCCCTTACTGACCCCCTTTTTCACCCCATCCCTTCTTGCATACTTTCCTCTGCTCTAGTCATGCGTCCCCACCCAAATCAGGTGTTAGTAGTCCTCCGTGCCCTCTATCGGCTTCCCCCTCCAAACCCCACACACCTCTATTTCACCTTTCCCCCAAAGCACTCACCTCCTGTCAACCACCCACTCCACCTATAGCCTGGATGTCCAGCCCCCTTGTTAGGACCCCCCCCATAGATCCCCATACTCATGTCCCTGTACCCCTCCACAAAAGCCGACTCCCATCCCCTACCATACATTACCCTATTCCTACACTTGGTGCGATACATGCATGCCGCCACAGCCCTCATCCTCTCCCTGTTACTCTTCTCCCTTAATCTCCATGCTCCACACACATAATCTACCATACAATACATAATCCCCTCCTTCTCTATGCCCCACTCCCCTATATCCAGGTATATCGCTCTTAGCATTGAAACGCCACCCCTCCCAACCCTCGAATGATTCCACCCAACCATTCCCTCACCTCCCCAATGCTTCGCAAAAATACACCACATGCAATGCTGATTCCATCACGCCACACTTCTCACACCTACCATCCTGCACTAAACCCATGGTGAATAGAATTGCCTGCGAAGCCACCACTCCATGCATGAATCTGTACATATGCTCCCTGTCCCTTTCCCTCAACCTTAATTCCCTGAACCCTCCCAAATGCTTCTCCAGTCATATGTGGGGTACACCGCCACCCCTCCACCACCTCGTTCCCATTCCCCACTCTTACCATTACTCCTGTCCGTATCTTGTGAGGTTCCGCCATCACCATCAAATTTCAACATATCCCTGCAAAAGCCAATTCCGTCCCTCCCCACCACTCCCTACCTCCCTCAGAACCCCCCACCCCATCTTCTCCACACCTCCCCAGACCCCCCCGTCTCACCATGCATCTTCTAACAAACGCACATATAAGCCTACGCTCCACCCAAATCAACCCTAAACCTCCACGCCTAATGCTGTTTCGCACGATGTCCTTCCTAAGCCAATGACGCCCACCCGCCCAAATGTACCTATACACCCTACCCTCCAGCTCCCTCACATCCTCCGTCCTTAATGGATACACGACTGCCACATGCCACAATCTACTATAAACCAAGCTGTTTACAACAATCACCCTCTGCCCCAAGGTCAGGTCCCCCGCCCTCCAACTATTAATACGATCCTTCGCCCCCTGCACGACCCTTCGCGAATTTACTTCCCTAGCCATGACCCCCTCCCTCATAAAGATGATCCCACATATTTTGACGCTATCTACGATATGCCACCCAAACCCTCGTGCCAATCTCCCGCCCACCCACGTCCCCACCTCCATCAACTTCGACTTTCCTCCGTTCACCCTCATTCCCGTCGCCGAACAAAACAACCTTAGAGCCCTCCCCACCCACTCTAAATCCTTCCTACTACCCACAAGCACTGTTGTGTCATCAACGTACCCCACAATGCCCGCCTGTCCTCCCACCTCCACTACCCCATCCCTCCCTATCCCCTCCCCCACTAACCTGTAAAACGGGTCATGCAGACAGGCAAACAGAATTTGCGACAGGGGACAATCCTGCCGCAGCCCCCTGTTCATCTTTACCACACTCCCTAACCTTCCATTCACCTGAATCCTTATGCTCCCCCCCATACAAAGACCGTACCCATTTAACAACTTCCCCCCCAAATCCCTGTCGTCGCATAATCTCTAGCAACACATCCCTATTCACACTGTCGTAATCCCCCTCCAGTCCAACGTCAACACTCCCCTCCCCACACCTATCTATAAACCCTTAATCCTTTCCTGCCCCTTGGTCACTCCCCTGCCCGGTATTCCCCCTGCCCCTCTTCAATCACTCTTTCCACCACCTGTTTTAATCTGTTACCCAAAATCTTCGCGTATATTTTATAGTCAGTATTCATTAACATCAACGGCCTGTAATTACTAACCTTGTTCCCCTCCTTCCCCTTCTTCACCAAAACCACCACCCCCATACCCATTTCCTCCCCATCACCCCTTCCATCTTCATACAGTTCATCACCCCAGTGACACATTCCCGCAAAGCACCCCAGTTCTCCCTATAAAATTCATTTGCAATCCCATCTATTCCTTGTGCCTTCCCTTTGCTGAGACCATTCACTGCCTCCCACACCTCATCCTCCCGTATCTCCCCTCCACCCCCTCCTGTCCTCCTCCCCCATCCTCTCCTTAACCCCTCTCTGTAGCAACATCCCCTCCACTCCCTTTATCTCTACTTTTTCCAAATATTTGGCAAACCATTTATCAACATACACCCCCATCGCTTCCGTACCTCTTATCCATGTTCCCCTCTCATATCTCCCTAGGTTCTCATCCACCTCAAAACACTCCACTGAAATTGCCTCTCTGTGTGCTCTGCACCTCCCCAATACATACTTTGAGGGTTTATCCCCCCACAGGACCTCCTCCAACCCCGCTTTCATCCTGCTAGCCCCGAATCTTTCATTCTGAATTTCCTCTAATTGCTCCTTCAACTGCCTAATCTCCCCCATCACCTTATAACCCCCTCTGTCATGACAGTCCTGCAGCAACCCCTCAATATAATTTTGCAACTCGTACCTCCATGCTGTCTCCTCCCTTCCCAACCTCCGATAGTACTGTCGGATGAACTGCTTTGCCTCCTGCGCCCACCATTCCACTAAATTTCCCCTCCCTTCCGCTTCTCCCACACCCTCCCCACCAGCTCGCGAAAGCCTCCTCTGCTCTATTCCCAACAACAGTCTAGTATTCAACTTCCAATAGCTTTTATATTGTTTCGCTACCCCCGACCAATCCACCTCCACCAACACTCCCCTATGGTCAGAAAATCCCACGTCCACTGTACTAACCCTTCCCACCTGCACACTTCCCGAAACATACAACCTATCTAGCCTAGCCCCGTATCCCCGCCTGACAAAAGTGTGCTCACTCACACCCCTCACCCCAACGACATCCCTCAATCCCGCACTCCCCAACAAGTCCCTCAGTTCCACCAACACGCAACCCGCACCCCTAGGCTCCACATCCTTCCTTCTGATCACGCAGATGTAATCTCCCCCTACAACTGCCACACCCGGTAAATCCCTAAATGCAAACACCATTGAGTCCCGCACAAATTCCTTCTTTACCTTCCCTGACCTGTCAGCTGGCATGTACACCCCTATAAAACAGACACGAACCCCACCCCAATCCCCTTCCACCCTGACAATCCTACCCCCCCCGCATTCCTCCCATGCCATTAGTCGAAAAGGGCTGGACTCCGCCACTGTCACTGCCGACCCACCCTTTAATTTCCCTGATGACCCCGCATATACTCTGTATCCTTTCAAACTCAGCTCCCTTCAACACCGAAAATTGTGTTCCTGTATGAATGCTACAGTCACTCTATACCTACGTAATGTACCCTCCACCCATGCTCGTTTAATTTCATCCTGCAATCCATTCACATTTATAGTTAAACACTGGAAATCACTTGTGAGGGTTTGTCCTTTGACCTCGGTGGATGCTGCGATGAAGCCTTGCCCTTACTCCCCGCTTTACTCGCTATTTTTCCACCCCTGTCCTTCCCCTTATCCTTCATCAAGTCTAAATCCTTCCTCGCAACATCCACCAAAGGTTTTTTACATGTCCTCTGTGCAGGAGTTAGTACGTCATCACTGTCCGAAATTGTACCCGACCTCTTTCGAGTCCCAGTCACCACTTGCATAGTACTCTCTTCTGCTGAGCATTGCACCTCCACTGTCACCTGCTCAGTCTCCATGAATCCCTTCCCTGTGTCCTCCTGGACCATACTTTCCACCAGCTTCACTGCCTCATCTAATTCAGCACTCACCTCCCCACTTAATACAGGCAAAGGTTCCTCCAATAAGCCTTGCAACACCTCCTCCAGTGGCTCCTCCTGACTCACACACTCTGCATCCCCACATCCACCAGTAACCTCCTTCTGCTCAGACCCCTGAGGCAATGTATGACATCTCTCCTCAGGGCCCTCCACTATTTCACTCCACAACTTTGTACGCCTCTCTGTGACTACTGTTCCCTCGTTCTTACGATGCTCCTCTTGTGCCATCTGCCCCCGTTGTCCTGCATCAGTCCTCTGATGCGATCGCCTCATACAGTCAGCGGCTATGTGACCGTAAGACCCACACAGCCTGCACGTTCGTTGTTGGCCCACATAAGTCACATAAACTTGTGTGCGGAACTCAGGCAGGATGACATATGAAGGTATCGGTCTCTTCAGTGTCATCTTAAGTGAGAAGGACCCTTCAAATAGGCCCACCATGGGCCCCTCACTCCATGTCCCTGTTGTTACAGCATGTATCGTTCCGTAGTCGCTGAAAACCTTGCTGATGTCCATCTGGTCAGACTCGAACGGCACGTTCTTAATCTTAACCCAAGTGTAGGTTCTTGAAACATCCTTCAATCTCACTTGTAGGCCGGTGCGCACAGTATACACCCGATCCTGATGCCGGTCGACCAACCTCTCATAAACGTCAGCTGTGAGAAGTTTCACAAACACCCTGGTCATGCCGTTCATTGCCACGCCGTACAAATCAGCCACCTCAATGTTGTAGACGTCCTTCAGGATACCTGGAAGTACAGTGGCTGCCGTGGCAGGCTGCAGTACTCATGTGACCATGTCGATGCAGACAGTATTCACTCTTCTTCTGCTGGCCGACGCCATTGTTGACTGAAAACCAAGTTGGCTCAGAGCGTCACCAGGGGTCAGCACCAGCGCAGAGAACCACCTCACCCCACCAAGGCTGGGTGACGAATTAATATTATTACTCTGATATTACACCAACATTAATTAAATCTTTGAACCCTTTGTTTGCTCACCCCAACAACTGCTGATAAATTATTTTTTTATTAACAGTATGGAAATACTTTTCTTGACATCACACTGTTAACACGTCTCTTAAGTACCAGGATTACACTTGTGGTTGATAATTGTAATCTGCATTTACATTATAAATTTCAGTGGCGTTTAATCTTGGCTCTGTCTAAACCAGAAGTGAAACTTAATTCTTCTTACAAAATACATTTGTCTCAAAATCCCTTCCCTTATTTTTTCTTTCATAAATACTGCCACTTAATTTAAGTAATTCACTGGATGTGTTTCTGTCGTTGCGTGACCCCAGAGTGACGCACAAGCTTGAAGCGATAGTGACGCACAAGCTTGAAGCGATAGTGACGCACAAGCTTGAAGCGATAGAGTGACGCACAAGCTTGAAGCGATAGAGTGACGCACAAGCTTGAAGCGATAGTGACGCACAAGCTTGAAGCGATAGAGTGACGCACAAGCTTGAAGCGATAGTGACGCACAAGCTTGAAGCGATAGAGTAACGCACAAGCTTGAAGCGATAGAGTGACGCACAAGCTTGAAGCGATAGAGTGACGCACAAGCTTGAAGCGATAGAGTGACGCACAAGCTTGAAGCGATAGAGTGACGCACAAGCTTGAAGCGATAGAGTGACGCACAAGCTTGAAGCGATAGAGTGACGCACAAGCTTGAAGCGATAGAGTGACGCACAAGCTTGAAGCGATAGAGTGACGCACAAGCTTGAAGCGATAGAGTGACGCACAAGCTTGAAGCGATAGAGTGACGCACAAGCTTGAAGCGATAGAGTGACGCACAAGCTTGAAGCGATAGAGTGAGGCACAACTTGAAGCGAGAGTGACGCACAAGCTTGAAGCGATAGAGTGACGCACAAGCTTGAAGCGATAAGTGACGCACAAGCTTGAAGCGATATGTGACGCACAAGCTTGAAGCGAGTGACGCACAAGCTGAAGCATAAGTGACGCACAAGCTTGAAGCGATAAGTGACGCACAAGCTTGAAGCGAAGGTGACGCCAAGCTTGAAGCGATAGAGTGACGCACAAGCTTGAAGCGATAGAGTGACGCACAAGCTTGAAGCGATAGAGTGACGCACAAGCTTGAAGCGATAAGTGACGCACAAGCTTGAGCGATAGAGTGACGCACAAGCTTGAAGCGATAGAGTGACGCACAAGCTTGAAGCGATAGAGTGACGCACAAGCTTGAAGCGATAAGTGACGCACAAGCTTGAAGCGATAGGTGACGCACAAGCTTGAAGCGATAGAGTGACGCACAAGCTTGAAGCGATAGAGTGACGCACAAGCTTGAAGCGATAGAGTGACGCACAAGCTTGAAGCGATAGAGTGACGCACAAGCTTGAAGCGATAGAGTGACGCACAAGCTTGAAGCGATAGGAGTGACGCACAAGCTTGAAGCGATAAGTGACGCACAAGCTTGAAGCGATAGAGTGACGCACAAGCTTGAAGCGATGGGAGTGACGCACAAGCTTGAAGCGATAGAGTGACGCACAAGCTTGAAGCGATGTGACGCACAATGCTTGAAGCGATAGAGTGACGCACAAGCTTGAAGCGATAGAGTGACGCACAAGCTTGAAGCGATAGAGTGACGCACAAGCTTGAAGCGATAGAGTGACGCACAAGCTTGAAGCGATAGAGTGACGCACAAGCTTGAAGCGATAGAGTGACGCACAAGCTTGAAGCGATAGAGTGACGCACAAGCTTGAAGCGATAGAGTGACGCACAAGCTTGAAGCGATAGAGTGACGCACAAGCTTGAAGCGATAGAGTGACGCACAAGCTTGAAGCGATAGAGTGACGCACAACTTGAAGCGAGGGAGTGACGCACAAGCTTGAAGCGATATAGTGACGCACAAGCTTGAAACGATAGAGTGACGCACAAGCTTGAAGCGATAGAGTGACGCACAAGCTTGAAGCGATAGAGTGACGCACAAGCTTGAAGCGAGTGACGCACAAGCTTGAAGCGATAGAGTGACGCACAAGCTTGAAGCGATAGAGTGACGCACAAGCTTGAAGTGATAGAGTGACGCATAAGCTTGAAGTGATAGAGTGACGCACAAGCTTGAAGCGATAGAGTGACGCACAAGCTTGAAGCGATAGAGTGACGCACAAGCTTGAAGCGATAGAGTGACGCACACGCTTGAAGCGATAGAGTGACGCACAAGTTTGAAGCGAATCAGAAGAGACATTGAAGTTATCATATGGAAATTAATATTTAAATTTCTTCATTAAAATTGGCGAATCAAATTCAAACTTTCCACTAAGAATTCTCTTCTTATCTCAGAGATCAATATCCTAAATTACACAGAACGACTCACGAAATCGTAATGACACGATTGCAAACAAACCATACCACGGGCGGGTATAGAACCCGCGATCAGAGAGTCATAAAACTCCAGACCGACGCGTTAGCCACTGGGCCAGCTGGCTACAATAAAATTCATTCAACTTAGTATATTTATACACCATAGGAAGGTTAGCGTAGGCACCACTGTGACCACAAATGCAAGTTTTTACAGACGAATCTCCGCCAGAGTGGCGCTCTGGGGTTTTATGACTCTCTGATCGCGGGTTCTATCCCCGCCCGTGGTGTGGTTTGTTTGCAATCGTGTCATTACGATTTCGTGAGTCTTGATGACGGCTTTGAAGGGGACTGGAGCTAGTGTTCGTAACGGCCATGCTAGCGGGAGATTCGTCTGTAAAAAACTTGCATTTGTGGTCACAGTGGTGGGCTATACTAACCTTCCTATGGTGTATAAATATGCCAAGTTGGATGAAGCTTATTGTAGCCAGCTGGCCCAGTGGCTAGCGCGTCTGTCTGGAGTGTTATGATCCTCTGACCGCTGGTTCTATCCCTGCCCGTGGTATGGTTTACACAAGCACATTAGGCTTGAAGCCATTTATAAGTTCCATTATCAAGGAAGGATTATCATTATCATTGAAGGATTGAAGGTAATCAGCTGTGTCAGTGAGAAATTATCGCATGAAAACAGAATTTCATTTTCCCTATTTCTTTTATAAGAAATAGGAAATTGGGACTTACTTTGGCTAATATTAATCCAAGCTTTTCTCTAGGTAAGATTGATAATATTTTAAGTAATTAAATAAGCAATAAAGAGAATACAATGGTCTAAATGGTCGAGCTGGCCTAAAATAACCCAATAGTCAAACACTGTCACATATTTCTTATCAGAGGAGACGGTCTCCAGCCATTCTACAGAAATCAATTGATAATATAAAAGTGGCGCATTAAAATGTACACGACTTTAAATGCAGCGAGAACTTTTATTGAGGAAAACACATCAGCACTTAAAGTTTTAGGCTGATCAACAGCGTTGTAAGCCCCTTGTGGATTGAGCGCTTATTTATGATTATAATAATAATTTAGGCTGATCAGAGGATGCAATTTCGTACAAAATACAAAAACAAAATTGTACCAACACAGCCTAATCCCACCTAACGATTTGGGTGAGGGGGATTTCATCCAAGGAAATGTCCATTTCCTTGGATGAAATCCCCCTCACCAATATCCAATTATGAAAGCCAAAATATTGCAAATGCCGTATCGAGATTGCAAGTGGCTAAATGTCACCTAGACACTGCACAAACAACACCAACCTTCTTCTAAGTAGGATACACCAGTATTCAAACATTGTAGTCGATCACATGAGGCTTTCTAATGCTGCTTCCGGAAACTAATTTCAGGAATGGTCCATTTAAACTTGAGCAGAGGACAGCTACACTTGCCACTTGTTCCAGGAACTTGTACCTAATAATAGTTGACCAGATTCATAAATTTTGAAGCCGATGGGATAAGTCGTTCTGAAGTTATAAAGGAAAATCTTGGAGGTTGTTGGTAGACATGGCAACTCTGACAGTTTTTAAGAATTCACTCAACTTTTGAAAATTCAAATTGTTACGAAAAAGCAGGTTTTCAATATTTCTCAGAATCATATGATTTTTGTGCAAAGAATGTCTAATCTGATACAAAAATATAATTAAAATTGGAAAATTATCGAGTACAAAGTTCAATTCAATTAAAAATTACTACCACTTAAACCGACTAAAAAGGCATTCTCTGGCTTTTTCATTTAAACTAATTTAATAAAATTGACAATTTAAATTTTGCAGAGCTCAAAGTGAAAGCCAAGCTATCTTAAAAAACGTTCTCCATTAATTCCTCTGATTCCAGAGATTCCAAGTAATTTAATAATTTAGAAAATATTTTTTGTGGAATGTATTAGTATTAATATTTTGAAGCCGAAAAGATGGGGCATTTTTTAAATAATTGAATGGCAATCAGTATCATTATAAAAATTTGGAAATTAGAAGACGACCAGTTGGCTGCTCATATGGAAGACACAGTACGCCACAAAATTCTAAGTTTTCTTCAGTTGAATTGTTCACTGAAGTGACGAGGAAGAATTTACAAGTTAATAATAGTAAATAACTGACCAAACATAATGATTGTTCTCATATCGTAGCAACACTTCAGACTTCAGTCCTTCGAATTTGATTTAAAATTATGTTGGAAAGACAACCACTACCCACCAGTTGTCACTTCCACTTCTTCTCTTGGGTAGCTGTGTTCTCAGACGATACTGCTGGAACTACTAGTGAAACACAATGACTCTTGAGTGCATTAAATTGTCCACGTTTATATTAAGATTTCCTGTGTATTTTTCAGTTTATGTGTTATCTTACTTGAGTTAATTTCGAAGACTGACTCTAACAATACCGTTATTATAAATTAAATTTTTGTGTATACACTGGTATTAAACAATATAAATACAGAAGAGGGAAAAGCTGCAGTCAGATGTAGGACAGTGTGTTCATTTGCTTAGTTGAATTCAGAAGACACCATGCCCAGCCCTTCTAGGGCAGGGTAGGTGCCAGAGCTGGAGCTTGCTACCACTGCAGCTCACAAGACTGCCCTTCCCATTAGCCCCCCTGGGGCTGGGAAGAAGGCAGACCAGAGAGGCCTAGCTTCTCCCTACGAGCCCCGTGAGGGCGGGGAATGTGACAATGCCTGGGGACAGTTGGTCCCAACGATGAAGAGGTACTTGTACCTCCTCCCATGGCAGACATTAGTCTGAGATACTCCCGAGAAAGGGAGCCAAGGCTGGGCCACCACTTGGAAAAGGCCCGGGCCTGGAGAGTACCGGCGAATCAAGAAGAAGTTGAATTGATTTCTCTTATGTGAAAATAACTTTTTTTTTATGCGAGTTATTTGAGGAATGAAACTGAAGACACCTGACTCTCTTGTGATAGAAAAACTGTCTTCTAGCTGTCCACGAAGTTAGAGCTTTGAACATAAGATAGTCCGGCATGATTACCTCCAGGATCCCAGTTTTCGTCCTTGAGATCATAAAGAGCCGTGTCCAGGCCTGCGCTGCCTGGAGAGGAAGAGGCAGGAGAGGGCAAGAACACCTTAAAGCAGGTTATCTCTTTATTAAGACCTACGTAAGATGATTAAAACTCGATTAATTAAATTGAATCTGGCTGGCACTCAGGGACAGCCAGGGAAGAGTGGGGAAAGGCACATCAGTCGTAAACAGCCATTCATGATTATTAATCTGGAGGTAATTGAATGAAAGTGTATTTTTGTCTCCAGGCAATATTTTAAGCCAGATTTTTTATATATAAGGTGAATTGAATTCTAATCCGTCGGTGCGGCTTCTCACTTTTGAAGAAATCGAGATATACGAAATGGCGTTTAAAGGGGCCACTATTTTTGTAAACTTCAATATATCAGCATTAGAAGAACACAAAACTGACATTTTTACCTCTAGTTTTTTGGATTCAAAATGTTAAATACAAGGTTTATAAATTGTTTGCTAAATACTATGCAGTGCATTTAAAACAGCCCTTAAGTCAGCTGTCATTTAAACCTACTCTTTTATCACAGCTTGTAATATACTGTGGGTCTCTGGAGGACGACGACGACTTGGTTCTGATTTCCAGTATTTTCATTAACCCTGATGACCCAAGCATGTTGTGCAGTGTTGCTGAGCAGTGTTGATGAGCAGTGTTGATGTGCAGTGTTGCTGTGCAGTGTTGCTGTGCAGTGTTGCCGAGTTCTGTTCCGGTCCTAGCGGCCCTCTTCAATAAGAAGCCCACAATAGCCGATTAACTCCTAGGTTCCAATCTTATGCTAGGTGAACAGAGGCAGCAGGTGCTAGGAGATTTTCAAGAGTCTCGCCTAGCCCGGGAATCGAACCCGAGTACTTTCGGTTTCATCTGATCGACTGCAGAACGGCAAAAAAGAAAGAAAAACAGAAATTTATACCTCTAATAAAACTTTATAATTATATAAATCTAATGCTGTAATTGCAGTAACATGTGACTAATTCTTGGGGAGGTCGTCACTAAACTGTGTTAGGCCATGACTGATAGCGCAATAAATGCTAATGTAACTCTCTCAAGATATGACATCAACGTTTTATTTTTTTTTACCAGAAAATGTAACAGATCTGAATAAGAATAAAGAAAACTAGACTTGAAATTCTTTAAAACTTCTTATGATCATTGATGAAGAAACATGGAAAACGTCCTGCAAAATCCTAGATATGTAAAGATTTTGTTTTTGGTAGATTATTTTCTGCTTTTCATAGTGAAGCTTTGTCTTCCATATAGAACTTCAACTGTTATTATGTTTGTATGAGTGTGC
>WNWK01038264.1:0-18034 GCA_009830355.1 Cherax destructor | reverse complement strand
CACAGTAACAGCAGCACAAAAAGTAACAGCAGCAGTAGACAATAACAGGAGCAGCAGTAGACAGTAACAGCAGCAGTAGACAGTAAAAAACGGGGTAGACGTAACAACAGTAGACAGAAAAAGGGGGGTTTTAACAGTAACAGCAGCAGTAACAGTAACAGCAGCAGTACACAGTAACAGCAGCAGAACAATAACAGGGCGCAGTAGACAGTAACAGCAGCAGCGGTAGGCAAAAAAGGAAACAGAGAAAATCGCGCAGCAGTAGACAGTAACAGCAGCAGCAGTAGATAGTAACAGCAGCAGCAGTAGACAGTAACAGCATCAGTAACAGCAGCAGCAGCAGTAGTAGCAGCAGCACAGTAACAGTAGCAGCAGACAGTAACAGCAACCAAGGTACTGGTTGAACCAGCACCTTGGTTCAACCAATCACAAGCCTGTCAACGTTGTGAAGCAATGTGGTACACTGGTGAATCATCCTCAGCACAGCAACCACGGTACTGGTTGAACCAGCACCTTGGTTCAACCAATCACAAGCCTGTCAACGTTGTGAAGCAATGTGGTACACTGGTGAATCATCCTCAGCACAGCAACTAAGGTACTGGTTGAACCAGCACCTTGGTTCAACCAATCACAAGCCTGTCAAAGTTGTGAAGCAATGTGGTACACTGGTGAATCATCCTCGGCACAGCAACTAAGGTACTGGTTGAACCACCAGCACCTTGGTTCAACCAATCACAAGCCCATCAAAGTTGTGAAGCGATGTGGTACACTGGTAAATCATCCTCAGCAGATTTATCTTGAAGTCTGGTTGATGTGGTTCTCACAGTGTCTCGCATAACTGTGTATATTGTACATGACGATTATTTGCTGAAGGTCATACAATATTTACTCTGCTGTCTTTTTGCTTGTTTCTAAGTGGCTGTTGTGCTACCAGCCAGGGGTGCAGGCCAGTGGCCCGTCGCCTGGTAGGCAAACCTCTCGCTTCATGTGGTGAGGGTCTAGGTACGATTCCCAGCGAGGGTGGAAACACTGGGCATGTTTCCTTACACCGGTTGTCTATGTTCACCCATCAGTATAAAGGGTACCTGAGTGTTAGTGGACTGGTGTGAGTGGCATCCTGGGACAAAACTGACCTAATTTGCTGGAAATGCTCTGCATAACAAGGGGCTTTTTATATAGTAGTATGTCATTGATGTCAGCTATGGTCTGTATACCTTGTACATGTACTGGTAGTAAATAAATACATTATTATTATTATATATGGAACCATGGATGTTGATATAATGTTCTCGTATTGTGACCATGACTGTTGATATAATGTTCTCTTATTGGGACCATGGATGTTGATATAATGTTCTCTTATTGTGACAATGACTGTTGATATAATGTTCTCTTATTGTGACCATGGATGTTGATACAATGTTCTCTTATTGTGACAATGAATGTTGATATGTATCAGTGTATATACAATGATACATAACTGCCAGTGTATATACACTGATATACAACCTTCAGTGTATACACAGAGATACACAACTCTCAGTGTATATACACTATTACAACCTCAGGTTCAATGGCCTGTTAACCTGAGTGTAAAAGGGAGCTTGGAGCAAAGAAACACAGTAGAAGATGTATTGAAATTGTATTTCCTTCAAAAATCAGTTAGATTAATTCCAGACTTTTGTCTTTTCCTTCACCAAGTAATTGTGATTATATAAGACTTTTGTCTTTCCCTTCACCAAGTAAATAACAAAGGGTTGTTTACACATCTGTACACTATATACAAAGGAGTAGTGTTTAGTGCACACCACAGTTGTCTAGGCTAAGCAGCAGCCAAAAGACAGACAACTTTCCACAACCAGCTCTATGCAGGAATTCCAATGACAAACCGCAAGTGGTATCCACGTCACCTTTGTCATTGTTAAACTCGCATTTTAATTGGCTGAACCGAGTCGTTGATTTTATGATGGGGCCCCATCACCAAACCCTTAACGATGGTTCGCTGGTTGGAGGGGAGCCTATGTGGGTGTGTTTAACATTCTCTGAATAAAGGTTACATACTCTTTGCATGCAACACCCCCACCCCAAGAGGGCTCAGGACTAGGCTTCTACCTCAAATGGGTAGAGTGCCGCCATGGCACATATAATAATGGGACCGCCTTTCCCCTCAACCATCCCACTCATTAGTTAAAGCTAAACTTTTCTCGAGACATAAAGTCCAGCTTTAAATTTAAGAGTGAGACAGCAGACGGTAGGGCTAGCGTAGGTCCAAGGTGCCTGCGGTCGGTAGCAGGGCACCCCCCGCTAAAAAAAACCCACTAGGGGAAAAAAAAGGGCTGGTTCCACCCAAAGTCCCTAACACATCCTAACTAAATACAATGACTTCTGGACAACACATCAGCTAGTGTATTATTTTTTCCAGCAATGTGTATAATTTTTATATTGTAGGGTTGCAACCTAATACTCCAATGCATGAGTCTGGTATTTTGATTCTTCATATGCTGGAGATATACCAGAGGGTTGTGGTCGCTGTAGATGGTGACCACCTGAGAGGACTGGCCCACGTAGACATCAAAATGCTCTAATCCCAGAAGTAGAGCCAGGCCCTCCTTTATAGTAGAGTAGGCCCTCTGATGTGGTTGGTACTTGGCCGAAAAATATGCCACAGGCTGCAACCCATCACCCCCAGATTGCAGAAGCACTGCCCCCACCCCAGACTCACAAGCGTCAATCTGCAAGGAAAATGGTTTTGAAAAGTCTGGAGACAACAGAATGGGTGCAGTACAAAGTAACCTCTTTGCTTTCGTAAAGGCATCTTGACATTCTGGGGTCCAAATAAAGGGAACTTTGTGACTGGTAAGTGAGGTTAGAGGTGCAACAATATCTGCAAAATTTTTACAGAATCTTCTATAAAACCCTACCATCCCTAGAAAACGTTGAAGGGATTTCCTGTCAGGGGAAACTGGATAATTTTTAATGGCCAGAATTTTTGCAAATTTACGGGCCACTTTGCCACTACCTACTGCATGGCCCAGAAAATTAATAGTAGATTGGCCAAAGGATGACTTTGATAAATTAACAGTTAAATGAAAACTCTGGAAGGTCTCAAAGAGAGCCTTAAGCCTAAACACATGTTGGTCCCAAGAGTCCGACACAACAACTATATCTAGGTAAGCGGCCGTGCCTTCAAGTCCTTTAATAGCCTGATGGATAAGTCTCTGGAATGATGCAGGAGAGTTTTTCATTCCGAAGGGGGTCACTGTATACTGATAATGACCTCTTGGAATTATGAAGGCAGAGATTTCCTTCGCCTTATCTGTTAAAGGTACTTGATAGTAACCTTTAAGGAGGTCCAATTTGGATACAAAAGTAGCCTTACCCACAAAGTCGATTACATCATCCAGACGTGGCAGAGGATAGGCATCTGCAATTGTGACCTCATTCACCTTACGGTAATCTGTGCACATTCGAAACCCTCCATCAGCTTTGTTAACAAGGATGCACGGTGAAGCCCACGGACTAGATGACTCCTCCACTAACCCATGCTCTAACATAAATTCTACCTCCTGTTGAAGTAGCCTCTGTTTTTCAGGATTAGCTCTGTAAGGGGAGAGTTTAATAGGTTTAGAGTTTCCAACATCTACATCATTATATCCTAATGTACATTTTTTCGGCACATCCGAAAAAATATCAGGATAAGACTGTAGGAGCGCAGTTAAATTAGTTACTTGAGACTTGGTCAAACCCAACATTAAAGGTTTAGGGTCCTTGAGGAGGACTGAATTTGGAAGCTTTACATTAATCTCAGAGTGCAAAGAGTCAGGGTCATCAGAGGCAGAGGACAGAGTCATTACTGAAACTTTATCTGGTGTATTAAAGGCTTTAATTTGATTAATGTGGTAAGTTTTGCTTTTTGAGGTCTTGTCAAGGGGAGATACCACATAATTTACATCAGATAATTTACTTACGATTTGCATTGGTCCCATAAATCTAGCTTTCAAGGTGTGGCCAGGTATAGGCTCCTGTACCAACACCTTATCTCCTGGATGGAAGGAGCGAAATTTTGAGTTTCTGTCATACCTCTGTTTCATCGTATTTTGAGATGCCTTCAAGTTAGCCTTAGCCAACTGACGTGCTACCTGCAACCTTGAAGAAGGGTTGTAGCTGGTTGTGGAGGTGTCTTCTCCCATCCATCCTTCTTTGAGCACACGTAGAGGACCTCGTACATTGTGCCCAAATATCAGCTCAAAAGGACTGTACCCTGTAGACTCTTGCACCATTTCTCTCATTGCGAATAGCAACAGAGGAAGTGATTCATCCCAGTCTGTAGGAAAATGCATGCAGAATGTTCTCATCATTGTTTTTAACGTCTGATGGAATCTTTCCAAGGCGCTTTGGGACTGAGGATGATAGGCAGTGGATAGGTTATGAACTATTCCTAGCCTAGTTAATGCTTCCCTAAATGCTTTGGCAGTAAAGTTAGTACCTTGATCACTTTGAATAGTTTTAGGAATTCCAAAGCAAGAGATAAACTTAGTTAAAGCTTTAAGGATTGCTTTAGTGTTAATACTGCACATAGGAACTGCCTCTGGATATCTGGTTACTCTATCCATGATTGTGAATAAGTATTGATTTCCAGACTTAGCTTTAGGTAGTGGACCTACACAATCTATTATTAATTCTGAAAAAGGGTCTCCATTAACAGGAATGGGATGGAGAGGTGCAGGATTAATGGGGTGTCCAGGTTTCCCTACCTACTGACATTCTGGACAACAGCGAATATGATTCTTTACATCTTGCCTTAACTTTGGCCAAAAGAATTCTTTTGTTATTCAGTATTGAGTTTTGGTAATTCCCAAATGGCCTCCTAAAGAAGAATTATGGGCTATATTTAGTATCTGAGACCTAAACTTTCTGGGAACCACTAATTTATCTGTTTGCTGTTTTCCCTCCACCTCCTTACCAGTTTCAGTGCAGACTAAGTAATTATTTTTTAAGAGATATTTGACCGGGTGACCCGAAGTGGATTTACCCATAGCTGCCTCAAAAGCAGAGTTTAGTGAGGAGTCTTTCCGTTGTTCCTCCCGAAAGGACAGTCCCTCAGGCATGGAAACAGAGACATCTGGCAATCCTGCAACCCTGGAATAGGAAGGCTTGATCTGGGGCTGTTCACTAAATTTACGAGGCTCTGGCCAGTTTTCCTCGCAAAACAAATTGGTTAGTCCGAGATCAGAGTCGTCCAAGGACGAGTTAGCATTCTTATCAGACATCACTTTGGATTGTGCCCGAGTTATGGCCAACATCGGGAAGAATTAATCATTATGGGTTCTATACATTTAGTAGACTCAATGTTATTACCCAGTAATAGCATTGCATCCTTCATAGGAAATCCCTCTGAGACACCAACAGTCAAATACCCAGTGTAGTATTTACTCTGCACATAGATTTGATGTAAAGGGACAGAAAATACTGCTCCTCCAAAAGCTTCTAACAGAACTGAGGATTGCAAAGAGGTTTGTTCAGAAAGGGGAAGTACTCCCTCTCTTATAAGTGAGCAATATGCTCCAGTATCCCTAAAGGTTCTAACTTCCTTTTTCTCTGAATGTTCCTGAAGGGATATTTTACAAGTGCTATAATAGGGGGCCATCCCCTTCTCTACTTCTTCCTGGGACATATTATTAGGGATATTAGCAATTTTCCCAAATGGTTGGGGTTTACTTGGACAATTGGGCCTAATGTGGCCAGGCTTGCCACAGTTGTAACATACCATCTCAGCTTTAACTTTGGCACCTCGTTGATTTTGTGGCTTACGCCACTCTGGATACTGCCGCTTCGAATCACCATGTTGAGTAGTTTGATGTCGCTCACCCGTTTGACCAGGAGAGAAGTAACGCTGCTCACTAGGTGATTTAGTTGACTGCTGACGAGATTCACCTTCATCTTGACCTTTATTTCTCCACTCAGGAACTTTTCTTTGACGATCTCTGCTCATACCAGGCTGTTGAGGAAAGAGATATGACCGCTCGGACAAGGAGCGGTTAGTTTCAAAAGTATCAGCCAACCTGGCTGCTTCCAATGCCGTAGGCAAGGAATGATCTTGCAGAAAGACTCGAACCTCTGGACTAACAGACTCCAGCAGGTTGTCCACCAAGATGAGCTGCTTCAAATTTTCAAAATCAACGACACCACTTGCCTTGTACCACTTTGTAAAAGCCCTGGTCTGCTGTCTGACGAAGTCAACAGCAGACTGACCCAACTGCCTTCTGCTGAGTTTGAATTCTTTCCTATACTTGGCAGGAATACATTGATAAGCCCCAAGAACAGTGGTTTTCACAATACGATAGTTACCAAAATCAGCATTTCCCAGGCTAGAAGTAAATTCTTGTGCCTTACCAAACAACGCAGTATGCACCAGTGACGCCCAATGAACCTCAGGCCACCCTAAAGCTCAAGCCTGGTTTTCAAATGCTTCGAAAAACTGTTCAGGCTCTGCTTCAACAAAACGAGGAACAAACTGTACTGCCCTTTGGAAATTGAAGTCATCTACAGTCTGATGGAATTGTCTCCTCTCCTTCTCTCTATCAAACTCCTCCTTAGCAAATGCACGCTGTTCTTTAGTTTGTTCAAGATTGAGTCTGGCTAGTTCAAGCGCCAGTGAACCAGACTCACCTGCCGATAACCCCACACCTGTGACTTGCTGGTTTTGCTCAGGAGTTTCGTCTCTCCCATTTTGTAGAAACCTTAATGGTGACCTACGATTAACAGCTCCTGTAGAGGGAGAAACACGAGACTGCTATGCCATAGTTTCAGTTTGTAGTTTACTCCTTATAATATCACGCAGCTGAGCAGCAGTAAGGGTACGCTGGTATTCAACACCAATAGAACGAGCGATACGCCAACAACGCTGTAGAGAGAGTTTGGGCAACTTTAGTAGAGTTAACTCAGACACTAACCGTCTGACTCGACTAGGTGGCATTAACCCTCAACTTAACACTCTTTAACGCAAATTCACGGTATGACTGTAGGTTACTCAAACGATAGCAGAGCTGACACGCAATAGCAAAGCCAATATGCACACACAATAGCAAGGCTGACACACAATAACAAACCAAATTGCAGAATACTCACAATAGCAGGCTGACCATAGTGAAGCGAATGCAAAAATGACACACAAAATTCGTGAAGCGTTGCAAGCAATGCCAGATAGCAAGCTATCTAGATACAAGACTAGCTCCTGCGCGAACTTCAACTCTAGGCTCAACTCCTGCTCTAAGTCTCCAAATTCAGCTCCGGGACAGGCTACCCATATTACAACCTCAGGTTCAATGGCCTGTTAACCTGAGTGTAAAGGGAGCTTGGAGCAAAGAAACACAGTAGAAGATGTATTGAAATTGTATTTCCTTCAAAAATTAGTTAGATTAATTCCAGACTTTTGTCTTTTCCTTCACCAAGTAATTGTGATTATATAAGACTTTTGTCTTTTCCTTCACCAAGTAAATAACAAAGGGCTGTTTACACATATGTACACTATATACAAAGGAGTAGTGTTTAGTGCACGCCACAGTTGTCTAGGCTAAGCAGCAGCCAAAAGACAGACAACTTTCCAAAACCAGCTCTATGCAGGAATTTCAATGACAAACCGCGAGTGGTATCCACGTCACCTTTGTCATTGTTAAACTCGCATTTTAATTGGTTGAACCGAGTCGTTGATTTGATGATGGGGCCCCATCACCAAACCCTTAACGATGGTTCGCTGGTTGGAGGGGAGCCTATGTGGGTGTGTTTAACATGCTCCGAATAAAGGTTACATACTCTTTGCATGCAACATACACAGATATATAACTCAGCATATTTACAGAGATACGTATATACCTCTTAGTGTTTATATATACAGGTATATACACACAGGTGTATATACCCAATGCAGTACGTATAACATCAAAATATACATATATTAACATTAAGAGTAAGTTACACATGTTATACAGTAGCAATAACTGATAAAGGAGGCAGGAGGACAGCACAAGAAGAGGATAAATTTAGCATCCGTCACTGTCGTTGGGCGACAGCCAACTGATGACGTCACGTGGGTCGCACTAGTTTATATGCACCAGCGGGGGAAGTGGAGGCAGGGACGTGGAGGAGGGGGGAAGTGGAGTTAGTCCCCCCTCAGAGCCAAGGGGGAAATAGACTCAAAATTCTTATTATTTTTGTTAGGGAGATACCTAGTGTAATGTAGGGGGGGGGGCAGCTGATGGGTTAAAAGCCAGGAGCCATGACTCAACCCCCTGCTGGCCCAGTTAGGAGGGTACACAAGGTAACTGATACGTTGCCTGGATAACTGGACTGTAAACACTAGAGGGGGAAGAGGGAGAATGAGGGAGAGAAAGGGAGACTCACAAGAGCTGAGGATTCCTTTGCAAGGTTTCCACAGTACTCGAAAATCCCTTTTGCAGCTTCTGTGAGGTTTCCAATACCCCAGGAAAGGGCTTCCATCCCCCCCCACCTCTGGGAAGGTTCGTGAGGTTTCCAACACCTCTAGAAACCTCTGTGAGGTTCCCAACGTCATCTAGAAACCTCTGTGAGGTTCCCAACGTCATCTAGAAACCTCTATGAGGTTCCCAACGTCATCTAGAAACCATTGTGAGGTTCCCAACGTCATCTAGAAACCTCTGTGAGGTTCCAACGTCATCTAACCCTGAGGTTCCACGTCATCTAGAAACCTCTGTGAGGTTCCCAACGTCATCTAGAAACCTCTGTGAGGTTCCCAACGTCATCTAGAAACCTCTGTGAGGTTCCCAACGTCATCTAGAAACCTCTGTGAGGTTCCCAACGTCATCTAGAAACCTTTGTGAGGTTCCCAACGTCATCTAGAAACTTCTGTGAGGTTCCCAACGTCATCTAGAAACCTCTGTGAGGTTCCCAACGTCATCTAGAAACCTTTGTGAGGTTCCCAACGTCATCTAGAAACCTCTGTGAGGTTCCCACCGTCATCTAGAAACCTCTGTGAGGTTCCCAACGTCATCTAGAAACCTTTGTGAGGTTCCCAACGTCATCTAGAAACCTCTGTGAGGTCCCCAACGTCATCTAGAAACCTCTGTAAGGTTCCCAACGTCATCTAGAAACCTCTATGAGGTTCCCAACGTCATCTAGAAACCTTTGTGAGGTTCCCAACGTCATCTAGAAACCTCTGTGAGGTTCCCAACGTCATCTAGAAACCTCTGTGAGGTTTCCAACGTCATCTAGAAACCTCTGTGATGTTCCCAACGTCATCTAGAAACCTCTGTGAGGTTCCCAACGTCATCTAGAAACCTCTGTGAGGTTCCCAACGTCATCTAGAAACCTCTGTGAGGTTCCCAACGTCATCTAGAAACCTCTATGAGGTTACCAACGTCATCTAGAAACCTCTGTGAGGTTCCCAACGTCATCTAGAAACCTCTGTGAGGTTCCCAACGTCATCTAGAAACCTCTGTGAGGTTCCCAACGTCATCTAGAAACCTCTGTGAGGTTCTCAACGTCATCTAGAAACCTCTGTGAGGTTCCCAACGTCATCTAGAAACCTCTGTGAGGTTACCGTCATCTAGAAACCTCTGTGAGGTTCCCAACGTCATCTAGAAACCTCTGTGAGGTTCCCAACGTCATCTAGAAACCTCTGTGAGGTTCCCAACGTCATCTAGAAACCTCTGTGAGGTTCCCAACGTCATCTAGAAACCTCTGTGAGGTTCTAACGTCATCTAGAAACCTCTGTGAGGTTCCAACGTCATCTAGAAACCTCTGTGAGGTTCCCAACGTCATCTAGAAACCTCTGTGAGGTTCCAACGTCATCTAGAAACCTCTGTGAGTTCAACATCTAGAAACCTCTGTGAGGTTCCCAACGTCATCTAGAAACCTCTGTGAGGTTCCCAACGTCATCTAGAAACCTCTGTGAGGTTCCCAACGTCATCTAGAAACCTCTGTGATGTTCCCAACGTCATCTAGAAACCTCTGTGAGGTTCCCAATGTCATCTAGAAACCTCTGTGAGGTTCCCAACGTCATCTAGAAACCTCTGTGAGGTTCCCAATGTCATCTAGAAACCTCTGTGAGGTTCCCAACGTCATCTAGAAACCCAAGGAAAAGGTTTCCAGTAAACCCCACAAAAACACTGAGGTTTCCATAGGTACATAACAGGCTGGAAACCTTGACCATTGTTTCCAGATACTGACAGGTGTTGGCAAGACTTTTGACAGGTATTGAACATGGTTTCTGACAGGTATTGAACATTTTAGTCAGTTGTTCAACATGATTTTGCAGCTGGTGAACAAGATTATTATTATTATTATTATTATTATTATTATTATTATTATTATTATTATTATTATTATTATTATTATTATTATTATTATTGCTTGTAAGGGCCTTCGTGTTGTGTACTCACCTAATTGTACTCACCTAATTGTGGTTGCAGGGGTCGAGACTCAGCTCCTGGCCCCGCCTCTGCACTGTCCGCTACTGGGTCTCTGCTCTCCCTGCTCCGTGAGCTTTATCATACCTTGTCTTAAAACTATGTATGGTTCCCGCCTCCACTATATCGTTCGCTAAACTATTCCACTTCCTAACTACTCTATGGCTGAAGAATTGCTTCCTAACATCCCTCTGACTCATCTGAGTCTTCAGCTTCCAGTTGTGCCCCCTTGTTTCTGTGTTTCCTCTCTGGAACATCCTGTCACTATCTACCTTGTCGATTCCCCGCAGTATTTTGTATGTCGTTATCATGTCTCCTCTAACCCTTCTGTCCTCCAGTGTTGTTAGTCCTATTTCCCTCAACCTTTCTTCATAAGGCAGTCCCCTGAGTGTATGTGTGTGCTACACTTGGCTCCACCCACAGGACAGCCAGAAGTCAGCCACTACACCACAAGACGGGCAGCCAACACCAACTACACTTTGTAACCTCCAGAACATCTAAGACCACGTATTCCCACAATGACTCAAGTCTCGAACATGTACCGGATCAGCAGAGCTGTGGAATACCCTCCAGGTAGACTCCAGGTAGACTCCAGGTAGACCTATACTTAAAGTCTCCTGACCAGTGACCCAGAGATGGCTCCAACTTCACCCTGTTCACTGTCTCATAACAAAATGACTTTCAAATGTTGGTAACTCAAGTTAGCGACTTAACCTAACTTTGTAAAACACTGTTAAAAATGGAGCCTGATAGATGGGGGAGGGTAGAAGGGTGATAGATAAGGTAGGATGGATGGGAGGTGGGGGGTAGGGGGGAAGATTGCGTGTGTAGCAGGTCCAGGAAGGTCACTAAGGGGAGATAACAGACAGTGGGGTGATAAATGAGAGAGAGAGAGAGACAGAGAGAGAGGGAGAGAGAGAGAGGCTCCATACACAGCTTTAAGAAGAGATATGATAGCGTCATGAAGCTAAGAGAGCAAACCCAGTAGCAGTCAGGGCCAGGAGCTGTGACTCGACCTTTGTGACCACAGAAGGCCGAGTATAGTGACGTACACACACACATGTTAGGAAGTATTTCTTCAGCCATAGAGTTGTCAGGAAGTGGAATAATAGTCTAGCAAGTGATATAGTGGAGGCAGGAACCATACATAGCTTTAAGACGAAGTATGATAACGCTCATGGAGCAGGGAGAGAGGGGACCCAGTAGCGATCAGTGAAGAGGCGGGGCCAGGAGCTGAGTATCGACCCATGCAACCACAATTAGGTGAGTACACACACACTAGTATCAGGTTACAAAGCTTGACACTCCACGTCTGGACATACAAATGGCTTTCCACGGCTTTCTCACTGTCTCTCTTACCTCTCCTCCTCTCTCTCTCTCTCTCTCTCTTTCTCCCCTCCCCTTCACTTCCCACCCCTCCTTCCCACCCATTCTAGTTCCCCCCACGTCTAGAGTCAAGTCACTAGTTACACCCGGGGGTTCCATCTCACTATATTAACACGACACTATCACTACTATCACAGGATGTCAACTAGTAGTCTGGGGACTACTGATAACTACACGAGTAGTCTGGGGACTACTGATAACTACACTAGTAGTCTGGGGACTACTGATAACTACACTAGTAGTCTGGGGACTACTGATAACTACACGAGTAGTCTGGGGACTACTGATAACTACACTAGTAGTCTGGGGACTACTGATAACTACACTAGTAGTCTGGGGACACTGAAACACAATAGTCTGGGACACTGATACTACACTCAGAGTCTGGGACTACTGATATACACAGTAGTCTGGGACTACTGATATTACTAGTAGTCTGGGGACTACTGTAACTACACTGTAGTCTGGGGACACTGTAACTACATAGTCTGGGGACTACTGATACTACTATGTCGGGGACCACTGTACTACATGTAGGGGACTACTATAACTTACGTACTGGAGTACAGTAAAACAAGATATAGCCCAAACTGGGGAGTGACTGAGTCATCTTATATTCTGTCATGCAGACACATGCATCAGGAGCTTGCAGGAGCCACAGCTATATATTGAGCCCTGTTTTGAGACCCATGTCATGCGGGGAGCCACATGTCTATCATGCAGGGAGCACATGCTCATAGGGCTTCACATGTCTCAGTCATGCAGGAGCCACATGTCTATCATGCAGGGGAGCCACATGTCTATCATGCAGGAGCCACATGTCTATCATGCAGGGGAGCCACATGTCTATCATGCAGGGAGCCACATGTCTATCATGCAGGGGAGCCATCATGAGGGAGCCACATGTCTATCATGCAGGGGAGCCACATGTCTATCATGCAGGGGAGCCACATGTCTATCATGCAGGGGAGCCACATGTCTATCATGCAGGGAGCCACATGTCTATCATGCAGGGGAGCCACATGTCTATCATGCAGGGGAGCCACATGTCTATCATGCAGGGGAGCCACATGTCTATCATGCAGGGGAGCCACATGTCTATCATGCAGGGGAGCCACATGTCTATCATGCAGGGGAGCCACATGTCTATCATGCAGGGGAGCCACATGTCTATCATGCAGGGAGCCACATGTCTATCATGCAGGGGAGCCACATGTCTATCATGCAGGGGGCCACATGTCTATCATGCAGGGGAGCCACATGTCTATCATGCAGGGGGAGCCACATGTCTATCATGCAGGGGAGCCACATATCTTTGCGTACTGCGCATAAGTGATACAAGATGGAAAACCACTGGGGGGAGTTGGATGATAGCTCTAGGCCTTTCGTGTTGCAATCAACACATCATCAGGAGCTTGCGGAGGATGTCCAAGCATATATATATTTCGACCCCTTTGTGAGATCCTGCATGCGGGTTATTACTGAGCACTGACAAGTCTTCATTACAGTTGGAGAGCAGCTCTAGGCCTTTCACACTCTCCCCAGTTCTTCGTCAGGAACAACTGGAAGAACTGGTAAGGAAAAGATGGTAATTTAAATGGATAACGTACCTATGTTTTGAGACAGTATCTGACGAATGTTTGGTCTGCCATCCTTCTTCAATACTGTAGGGCAGGACTCTGGGCACTGTCAACTCTCCCTCATCCTCCTCCTCTCCTGCACAGCCTCCCTCATCCCCTTCTTCCTTATCCTCGGAGGAGACGCGGATTTTTGGTCGACATCCCTCGAACTTGGGGAGACTATGTGAGGAATTGTCTTCGTCTGTTGTGTACTCCTCCACTGAGGATGAACTTTCTGATCTACTGGTGGTGGGGCTGAGGGAGGGGCTGCTGGGGGGATTGGGGGAGCTTGAGGCCCCCCTCGGGAGAGAGGAGACATTGAAGGAGTTGGTCCTGCCCTTGGAGTGGGAGAGGAGTGGGATGTTGCGGTGGGTGAAGGAGTTAGTCCTGGGGAAGAGCCGAGGTTGTTGCTGGGACTTCTGGGCTCTTGGGGAAGGTGGGCTGGACTTACGTGAGTCCGCAGGGCTTGGGGAAGGCTTGCGACTTCCCCTTGGGGAATGTGAGGCCACGAAGTTTGAGAAAGGAGAGAGAGTAGCAGCCAGGGAAGATGCTATAGCTGAAGTCAACTGATGTCCCTCACTCTTCTTCTCTTTACATTTACTCTTGTCTCCCTCAGCCTCACTCTTCTCTCTGAAAGAGTCTGACTTACGCTGAAACCTGAAGTTTTTCTCCTTACTAAAGCTAACTTGAGTCTTAAGAGGTTTCATCATCAAAGAAACCACCACTGCTCACCTCCTCTCACCACCTCCTCTCACCACCTCCTCTCACCCTCTTCCTCCTCCTCCTCCACCACCTCCTCCTCCATCCACATCACCGTATTCATGTATCATGACCTTGACATATAAGATAACACCAGCAGCTCCAGAGTCATGTTATCAAGTTATCTTAGGGTCGTACACACACAAGATCCAACAGCCTTCTAGGTGCCATCTTGACTACCTGGCATCTAGGAGTGCCTTCACATGTAACAACTGCACCAACTAAGAGAGTAAAGCATCACTCACACCTCTCAACAACCACATCACCTCTTTACCATATAATAACAATGTTTATATAATAACAATGTCTATATAATAAGCAACCCTCAATGTTTACTTGTCTTAAAGCTTATCTCTATAACTTTCTGTTATTACTGATTTCACTCTATTTTTCAGTATATCTCCTGTAATTACCCTGACACTGCTTCAAGCTTTTACAAGCTGTCAGTTACCTAACACTGGAACTTACTTTCTGTCTCTGTAATTGTGGAACTTTCTCTACCACTGTGTACTCTTGTGTCCTTCTCATGTTCTATCTATGCCCCACATTATTACTTCCTTCTCCTCTCTCACTTCAATTACTTCATCTTAATTTTCATGTTTTTCCTCTCAATCTAGTTTGCTTCCCCACCTGTGTGTGTGGCAGGTGTGTGCTACACACCTGTGTGTGGCAGGTGTGTCTTACACAACTGAAGTACACTTAAAAACACATGTGTCACTATCTTAAGTCTCTATTGCTCCTGATAATAATAACCTGCAAATAAGTAATACATTTAAGTAGTCTTTATATCCATACTGTTGTAATAACGCTGTTACAATAAACTCTCTTATAGTGTAACTGGACATTAGTTTGTGCGTCTCTAAACACGGTTTAAAAATGCACAGATTGTTTTAAACTGTGGTTTAAGAAAACTCTGGTGGTGCTGGGCTGGTTTACGGCATTACTGGGGAGAGATGTTAAACACACAACACGCAATGTTAAACCTCATGTACCAACACGTAAGGGAGACTACCAGAGAGGATGAACCAGCGAGACTGGACCTAGTATTCACCTTGAGTAGTGCAGATATTGAGGACATCACATATGAAAGACCCCTCGGGGCCAGTGACCACTTGGTGGAGAAGGAAACATGAAGGGCAAGACGAATGAAGCCAAACTACAAGAGAGGGGACTACACAGGCATGAAGAACTTCCTGCACGGGGTTCAGTGGGACAGAGAACTGGCAGGGAAGTCAGTAAACGAGATGGTGGAATATGTGACAACAATATGCAAGGAAGCTGAGGAGAGGTTTGTACCCAAGGGTAACAGAAATAAGGAAAGTTAGGATGAGCCCTTGGTTCTCTCAAAGCTGTTGTACAGCCACATCAGGAGGAAAACAACAGTCAAGGACCAGGTGATCAGGCTGAAGAAGGAAGGAGGGAAGGTCACAAGAAACGACCGTGAAGTATGTGAGGAACTCAACATGAGATTCAAAGAAGTGTTCATAGTGGAGACAGAAGGAACTCCAGAAAGACGGAGAGGTGAGGTACACCATCAGGTGCTGGACACAATACATACAACCGAGGAAGAAATGAAGAGGCTGCTAAGAGAGCTAGATACCTCAAAGGTGATGGGGCCTGACAACATTTCTCCATGGATCCTGAGAGAGGGAGCAGAGGAGCTATGTGTACCCCTAACAACAATCTTCAACACATCTATCGAAACAGGGCGACTACCTGAGGTATGGAAGACAGCAAATGTAGTTCCAATCTTTAAAAAAGGAGACAGGAACGTAGCACTAAACTACAGACCAGTGTCACTGACATGTATAGTATGCAAGGTCATGGAGAAGATTATCAGGAGAAGAGTGGTGGAGCACCTAGAAAGGAATGAGCTTATCAACGACGGTCAACACGGTTTTCAGGGACGGAAATCCTGTGTCACAAACCTACTGGAGTTCTACGACAGGGTGACAGCAGTAAGACAAGAGAGGGGTGGGTAGACTGCATTTTCTTAGACTGTAAGAAGGCGTTTGACACAGTCCCACACAAGAGATTAGTGCAGAAGCTGGAGGACCAGGCAGGGGTAACAGGGAAGGCACTACAATGGATCAGAGAATACCTGTCAGGAAGACAACAGCGAGTCATGGTACGTGGCGAGGTGTCAGAGTGGGCGCCTGTAACGAGCGGGGTGCCACAGGGGTCAGTCCTAGGACCGGTGCTGTTTCTGGTATTTGTGAACGACATGACGGAAGGAATAGAATCCGAAGTGTCCTTGTTTGCCAAAGACTGCAAACCTCACTCAAGGAAAAAGATCTTGGGGTGAGTATAATACCGAGCACATCTCCTGAGGCACACATCAATCAGATAACTGCTGCAGCATACGGGCGTCTGGCAAACCTAAGAATAGCGTTCCAATACCTCACTAAGGAATCATTCAAGACTCTGTACACCATATACGTCAGGCCCATACTGGAGTATGAGGCACCAGTTTGGAACCCACACCTGGTCAAGTACGTCAAGAAATTAGAGAAAGTGCAAAGGTTTGCAATAAGACTAGTCCCAGAGCTAAGGGGATTGTCCTACGAAGAAAGGTTAAGGGAAATCGGCCTGACGACAGTAGAGTACAGGAGGGTTAGGGGAGACATGATAACGACATATAAAATACTGCGAGGAATAGATAAGGTGGACAGACACAAGATGTTCCAGATAGGGGACACAGAAACAAGGGGTCACAGTTGGAAGTTGAAGACTCCTATGAGTCAAAGGGATGTTAGGAAGTATTTCTTCAGTCATAGAGTTGTCAGGAAGTGGAATAGCCTAGAAAGTGACGTAGTGGAGGCAGGAACCATACATAGTTTTAAGACGAGGTTTGATAAAGCTCATGGAGCAGGGAGAGAGAGGACCTAGTAGCAATCAGTGAAGAGGCGGGGCCAGGAGCTGTGAATCGAACCCTGCAACCAAATATATGAGTACAAGCAGGTGAGTACACACACACACACACACACACACACACACACACACACACACACACACATACACTGGCCCTTGGCAGTAGACACGATGTCAGAAATAGAGTCATATTAATTGAAGGAAGAGTGCCCCCCCCCCACACTTGGACTGTAAGAAGGTTTTTGACACAGTTCCTCACAAGAGATTAATGCAGAAGCTAGAGGATCAGGCACGTATAACAGGAAAGGCACTGCAATGGATCAGAGAATACCTGACAGGGAGGCAACAAAGAGTCATGGTACGTGACGAGGTGTCAGAGTGGGCACCTGTGACGAGTGGGGTTCCACAAGGGTCAGTCCTAGGACCAGTGCTATTTTTTGTATATGTGAATGACATAACGGAAGGGATAGACTCAGAAGTGTCCCTGTTTACAGATGATGTGAAGTTAATGAGAAGAATTAAATCAGTCGAGGATCAGGCAGGACTACAAGAGACCTATACAGGCTGGAAGCCTGGTCCAGTAACTGGCTCCTGGAGTTTAACCCCACCAAGTGTCAAGTCAGACAGAGTTCAGATATAACCCCACCAAAGTGCAGACAGAGTGCAGGCTAGGGGGCCAAAAACTGTAACCCTCACTCAAGGAAAAGGATCTTGGGGTGAGTATAATACCGAGTACATCTCCTGAGGCGAACATCAACCATATGGGCGAATGGTAACCCTAACAAAAGCGCTTCGACACCTGAGTAAGGAGTCATTCAAGACTCTGTACACCGTGTACATCAGGCCCATACTGGAGTATGCAGCACCAGTTTGGAACCCACACCTGGTCAAGCACGTCAAGAAATTAGAGAAAGTGCAAAGGTTTGCAACAAGACTAGTCCCAGAGCTAAGGGATTG
>WNWK01038263.1:0-18035 GCA_009830355.1 Cherax destructor | reverse complement strand
AAATCATTTGTTATGGGGTTTTTTTTTGAGCCCTTTATAATTAAGGCAAATTTTTTTAAAATTAAAAACTTTTCATTAAAATATATATTTAAGAATGATTTTCTTGCGGACTTTTTTGGGAAAAAATTATGTCAATTAACATAATACAAATTTCCCCAAAAATTAACTTAAAACCCAAACCCCCTTCCAAAAAATTTAATATAACATAGATTAATTTTATCAGTTTAGCCAAGGCAGTGTATATACATTCATCCATATGATAAGAATTAACATATTCTTCATAATATAGTTAGTGTATATGTGAATTGCAGCCTTAATTAATGACCCACAGGGGTCAAGGCCCCAACATGTGGAAAAAAAATTAATGTAGAAACCAGGGGAGGGTCGGACTGGACCCGGGGGCCCCAGACGTCCCCAAAAATCCCCCCCCTACCACCGCACCAAGAAAGTAATAAGCAATACTTTAACTGGGAAATATTTCTGTAGTCATTTGAAAAAAACCCCAAATGTTAGTTTTAAAAAAAGGGGTTTTTTTAAAAACCCCCCAAAATGAATGTACAGAAAAAAATGTCCCAATGGCTTTTGGGAAAAAGGGGGAAAAATTTAAAAAAGGCTAGTATTCAAAACTTTATAAACCTCGTGATGTTTATATGTCGTTCCAAATAAGTAAAACTTGTGATTTTGGATTAAATAGCAACGCACTTCTTGCCGAATAGAGCAATAATTTCGCAAAAATCATTCTGAATCTAACGAAAAAATATATATTTCATTGTGTTTGTTTATTATTAAATTATTGTAAACTTATCTAAAATATATTTAGTTGAATTAGGCTAAGTTTTCTAAGGTACTTTTGGTACAAAGTTATTATTTTTTTACATTAACATAAATGAAAAAAATATATATTTGTACGTATAAGAGAACATTTTTTAGAAAGGACTTAATTTTAAATGAGTTCTTGCTAATTGATCATTAAAACAGACAATCCTAAAAATTGTGTAAGACATAATTGGTGTTTTTAATAGATGCAAGCCAACATATATTAGTAAGACGACACACATTGCAAAGAAGCTATTGTTTGTACAATTCTTCTCACAATGCTATAGTTATCGCTACTGTCTTGAATGTATATACTATACCTACGGCTTGTAACTGCCTTAACCCCTCCATTCCTCGTGGGAACGACTTCAGCATCACATGTCATGAATGAGTTAGTCTTCCCACCACTCATGAAGAAAATGCTGATTTCAATGCTCATACGTATTTAGAAGGTGACACACCGCTGCGAGAAGTCTTCCTCACGTTTTTGAAAATTTCATATTGTCTGTTAAATATACTTATAAATGTAGTAGATGGTTTTAATAATAAAACAAATTGGGAACATTCTGCAAACACTTTGTGAAATTGACTGTCGAATATAATAAGTCCGACTTAAAGAAGTGTTTAATAATGAAGTATGTATAATAATTTGGACCTTGTGGGCAAAAAACACAAAATATATATTAGCGGGTTCAGTTAACAACTGACGGTACCCGGGGCGAACACTGGACGGGATGAACATTACCCGTGACGAACATTACCCTGGGCGAACAAAGAATGGACTGGGCGAACATGGGGCGAACACTGGACGGGGCGAACACTGGGCGGGGTGAACATTACCGGGGCGAACACTGGGCGGGGTGAACATTACCGGGGCGAACACTGGGCGGGGTGAACATTACCGGGGTGAACATTTCCCGGGACGAACACTGGGCTGACGAACATTTCCCGAGACGAACACTGGGCGGGACGAACATTTCCCGGGACGAACACTGGGCGGGGTGAACATTACCCGGGACGAACACTGGGCGGGGCGAACATTACCCGGGACGAACACTGGGCGGGGCGAACATTACCCGGAACGAACACTGGGCGGGGCGAACATTACCCAGGTCGAACACTGGGCGGGGCGAACATTACCCAGGTCGAACACTGGGCGGGGCGAACATTACCCAGGTCGAACACTGGGCGGGGCGAACATTACCGGGGCGAACACTGGACGGTGTGAACACTTGACGGTGTGAATACACACACAACCCGCACATATAAAAGGAGAGGAGCTTACGACGGTGTGAACACTGGACGAGTTGGGACGTATAAACAAGTCTATTAAGACTTGCTGCTGCTCTTATCTAGCAGTAAATAGAAATTAGTGGTCTATTATGGAGTATTCCTGGGAAGGACCTGAGAATAAGGGCCCCGGAGGAAATAAGCCACACTGCTTGGCTTTCTTGGGTTATTAACTCTGTGAGGTTAATTGAATATCGTCTACATTTTTTTTGTTCTATATTTCCACTGCGTTTGGGTCTGGTGTTGTATCGATTTATTGTATATTAACCTCTACGTTGGTCTTTTATTATCGGTATAGTTTTATCAGTTCCACCAATTTACTCTTAATTTGACACTTGTCTTCGTGGACGTGGCTTATGGAACCGATGAGGTATGGATGATATTTCACTTTCTCAGCGGATATGTGTGAATTTTGAGCCCCTTTTTTATGATGGTTGCTTTGTTATGGGATCATTTTACCCCCTTTATAGTTATTCCTTTTTGAAAAAGGTATTTATGTCTGGCAGTAGGTCGAGTCATAACTATTCTCCTTATATTTATCATTCAACACTTAAAATAATCTTTTGTTTACGTCAATGAACGTACCATCTACGAGGTGTTAGCATTCCTCAGTTTACTTCAAAAGCTAACTCTGACGAGGGTTTACAAACATTCCTCAAGGATGCCACTAACAAGAGTTGGCTGACACCCACGTATGTATTTGCTGCTGGGAAACATGAACCTTTGTCTTGACACTTAATTTTCAGATTATTTCAGGGAATATTTACTACATTTTCAAGGTTCTTATAATTTGTATAATGTCCATCTATACAGGCTTTGTAATGTGTTTTTTCACTGTAGTGTTTACCTGGTGAATTTACCCCTCAGTATTAATATTTGTCAACCACTTGAGTCCTTTTATCTAACAACCACATAACCTTCAAGTATCTGGCTTTCCAATAGTATGTATTCTAGCTTCTTAATGTTATAGGCCTAAGGTCACGGTTTAGTTAATACCGTCTATCACCAAACCCACTAGAATAACTGAAACATCAACTTCAGTTATAGAATATATCTATACCGACGTACTAGCTTCTCTAAATTCAGGTAGAACATTTCTTGTCACTAACATTTCAATAAACTCACTCGGAAAGAAAATAATTATTTTAAACAGCATAATGGCGCTTCACTTTTTAACATTTTATCGATACCATTAAATACACAAATTTGGAAAGAAAGTTGAATAATAACTGTGATGTAAAATTTGGAGTACAAATCTTCCTCATCGTTACAAAACATCACTACAGTATACGTTGACCAGAAAAATCCAAATAAATAACTACAAAAAAGGCTATGCAACCCATGGCTTGTAAACGTCTTGCTCAGATCAAATAAAAAATAAGCAAAAAACTACAGAATACGCTGAAAAAAGCTACAGAACAGTAGACTTAATATGGAACATTACAAAAAGTCTTGGAAAATGTGATGATACAGGTGAGTCGCCACATCACAAAGTTTGTGGAAACACTCGACCTGTGCAACACAAACCAACATGCATTTAAGGCGGGAAGATCATGTGTCACAACTACTAAAACATTACGATAACATTACGGAGGCCTGGAAGAAAACCATACTTCTGACGTTGACATCACTGAATTTGCGAGGGTATATGACAAGTGGGATTGTGGAATGACAGTACATAAAATGAAGACCATTGGTATAACGGGAAAACTAGGCAAAAGTCCAGGTAGGGATGTGTTGAAGTATCGGTGGGTATCGGCCTTATTTATGATATCGGCATTGGTTAAAAACCAGTAAATTCTTTTAAACTATTAATATTACATGTGTGCTTAAAAATATCAACATTAACACACACACACACATGCACGAATATACAACAGGTCTAGTGTCAAATCGACATGTGCCTAGGACAAAATGGTAATTAACTAACAGTAATTTTAAGCACACAGACAGTGTGTACATAGTGCAGTGTGAACGAAGTGATTGGGTACATATAAAGGGTACATACGAAGGAACTCATAAAACACACACGCACACAAGCACGGGCACACACATGCGTGTACACACAAACTCCCACACAGCCTTCTGACCGTTAGGGCCTAATTCTCCACCCCCTCCCTCCCCCTCTTCCTCCTCCACAGAGGGGGTGGAGGAGTGGCACTGCTCATCAAAACCTGATGGGAGTTTGACGAGCTGGCGAGAGAGGTTAAGAGAAATTGACCTGACGACACTGGAGGATAGAAGAGATAGGGGGGATATAATAACGACATACAAAATACTGAGAGGAATCGACAAGGTGGACAGAGACAGGATGTTCCAGAGATGGAACATAGCAACAAGGGGTCACAGTTGGATTTTGAAGACTCAGATGAATCACAGGGATGTTAGGAAGTATTTCTTCAGTCACAGAGTTGTCGGGAAGTGGAAAAGTCTAGAATGTGATGTAGTGGAGGCAGGATCCATACATAGCTTTAACAGGTATGATAAAGCTCATGGAGCGGGAAAAGTGACCTAGTAGCGGCCAGCGAAGAGGCGGGACCAGGAGCTGTGACTCGACCCCTGCAATCACAACTAGGTGAGTGCACACACACACACACACATTGAGCTTGAATGGTAAATTGACAGTAGTTTCATAAAGCACAAACGGGTAAGTTGTGGCTAAGAAGGCCACCGTTTTCATCCTACAAGGCTGTCACCACCATGCTGTCCTCTACCTTCCTGACGCAAGTGATCTGACACAAGGCGCCACAGCCACGCCTACCACCACACGTTAATGAGACTACACTGACCAGGTTGACCCAAGCAGTGATTTTGAACTGTTACTTTGTGTAGGCCCTGGAAACTTTTGGTAATGTTGACCATGATGCATCGCAACAACGCAAGGAACCTATGTAAACATGTAGACGAGTGATGACATCTCTGTTTGGCTGAATACACACTCATCGTTTGAATCTTGACGAGAAAACATAATTATTTCTATCTACAAGGGCTGTCACTGCAGTGCCAGTGAACTGATATGCTGCAGTGAACGTATACAGGTCAAGCAGAAATTATATTGCAGACACTTAGATATAAAACTGCAACGAGAAAAGAAAGTATATTCCATTGTATCGATGAAACTATTAAAATACAGAGCAAGAAGGTTGTAACAAGCCTAACCATGTCCTGTTAATCTCGGTGGTAACGCCATCGGCTTCCAACCGAAGGGCCCGGATTCAATCCTGGGGTTAGTGGAGACATAGAGCATGTACGTTTACTTGTACCTGGCGCCCTTGTTCACCTAAACAATGAAAATGTAACTGTGTATTAGCCGACTGTTGTGGGTCGCTTCCAGAGCTTCAACTTTTACTGGTGAAGAAAATGATAGATTCTGCCAAAGATCTACTCACCATGTTTGTGGCCTGAGCTCTCTTGAACACCAGTGTACTCACCATGTTTGTGGCCTGAGCTCTCTTTAACACCAGAGTACTCACCATGTTTGTGGCCTGAGGTCTCTTGAACACCAGAGTACTCACCATGTGTGTGGCCTGAGCTCTCTTGGACACCAGAGTACTCACCATGTTTGTGGCCTGAGCTCTCTTGAACACCAGTGTGTTTATAGTGAATCCAGGAACGAACAATGACTCTCAAAACTCTTTTAACATTACTCCAGACAACAATTTATAATATAGTGACCTGTTTCTTCAAGCTGTCAGCGGCTGAGACAGCTTGAAGAAACCAATAAGGGAAGAACAATGTATTCCGAGGTTTGAAGTGGTCAAAGATTCCAATATAGCTCCCGAAGACATTGCTAATGCTGGAGAAAAATACTTACTGGCATTTTGTAGCATACTAAATGCAAAATATCTGACTAGGAACAAATATGGATCCCCTCCAAAAAAAAATCAGGAAAATGCTAAGCACTTATTTTTAGCTGTCGACAATGCCACTTAGAAGCACTGCTTTTGGATATCAGGGATTCCTTGTTTAACAGCAGGTAGCTGTGAGGGATTAACATACAGCAATACTCTTCGTGTTGCTAGAATTTCAGGCAGTCTGCTGGGAGACAACGCAAACCCGACAAGTGGAAAGAGAGAGACAACTGCAGAAAGGGACTTTACAGAGACGTTTCGCCTATGGAACGGGCTTCTTCAGTCAATTAATAGGACATATGTGAAACATTTATTCGTCTTAACTGTGGAGACGTTTCCATAACCAGTGGATTTTTTAACCTGATACAGAAAATAATAGCGGAAGACGTCTTCCAGCGTCTCCAAGAGATTCATCAAAGTTGAAAGCCACATCACCACAAACTACTACTTCTTGTCTCCCATCATCTGCAGTATTATTTTCAGTACTGGGCTGATAAAGCTATTGATTATATAAACGTCTCCACAATACAGATACCCAAGTGTTACACGTGTCTTATTCAGTTGTTCATTTTCTTTACCAGCATCGACCTGCATCTATCACACCTCCTCTTCAAACGTCTTTATTCAGTTATGTTAGGTAACTGGACACATGGGCAGCTACTGAGGGAAGACATGATCGAGGTATACAAGTGGAAAATGGGTATTAACAAAGGGGATATAAATAAGGTCTTGAGGATATCTCTCCAAGAGAGAACCCGCAATAATGGATTCAAGTTAGATAAGTTTAGATTTAGAAAGGATATAGGAAAGTATTGGTTTGGAAATAGGGTAGTTGATGAGTGGAACAGTCTGCCTAGTAGGGTTATTGAAGCTAGGACCTTGGGTAGTTTCAAATTTAGGTTGGATAAATTCATGAGTGAGAGGGTTGGATTTGAGTGGGACTCGCATGCATGAGTGGGTAGAATTAGTCAAACTTATTTCTTGGGTAGCATTGAAAATTGGTTGAGCAAATATTCTTATGGAGGACGATTGTGAAGGACCTGCCTAGTATGGGCCAAACCGGCCTCCTTGGCTAGTGTTCATCTCTAAGTCTATCTTCTATACGGAGATTTCTTATACGTAAACATTTTAGTCATTCTCTTGTTATGTTCTCACATCGAATTGCTATATCCATTGCTAGATTACAAGGTATTGAATTACAATTAAATTGAGTGCAAGGAGAGCCACTGACATGCCATGGAATTAGGGGCAGCTTAATCTAGTTTCTTACTAATAATTCATTATTTCATTCTACTTTCCTATTACCCCAAGACTGTAACATTGCTTCTAAAAGCCCGTAAGCACATGTGCTTGTATTTATTTACCTTTTCTAAATCATGTGTGTACATGCCAACGCATTTTTATGTGTATCTGTTAAGTTCAAATAACACGTGCTGAGGATAAACTGCTCTCTCCACTCACTGAGGATAAACTGCTCTCTCCACTCACTGAGGATAAACTGTTCTCTCCACTCACTGAGGATAAACTGCTCTCTCCACTCACTGAAGATAAACTGCCCTCTCACTCACTGAGGATAAACTGTCTCTCCACTCACTGAAGATAAACTGCTCTCTCCACTCACTGAGGATAAACTGCTCTCTCCACTCACTGAGGATAAACTGCTCTCTCCACTCACTGAGGATAAACTGCTCTCTCCACTCACTGAGGATAAACTGCTCTCTCCACTCACTGAGGATAAACTGCTCTCTCCACTCACTGAGGATAAACTGCTCTCTCCACTCACTGAGGATAAACTGCTCTCTCTACTCAATGAGGATAAACTGCTCTCTCCACTCACTGAGGATAAACTGCTCTTTCCAATCACTGAGGATAAACTGCTCTCTCCACTCACTGAAGATAAACTGCTCTCTCCACTCACTGAGGATAAACTGCTCTCTCACTCACTGAGGATAAACTGCTCTCTCCACTCACTGAGGATAAACTGCTCTTTCCAATCACTGAGGATAAACTGCTCTCTCCACTCACTGAGGATAAACTGCTCTCTCCACTCACTGAGGATAAACTGTTCTCTCCACTCACTGAGGATAAACTGCTCTCTCCACTCACTGAGGATAAACTGCTCTCTCCACTCACTGAGATAAACTGCTCTCTCCACTCACTGAGGATAAACTGCTCTCTCACTCACTGAGGATAAACTGCTCTCTCCACTCACTGAGGATAAACTGCTCTCTCCACTCACTGAGGATAAACTGCTCTCTCCACTCACTGAGGATAAACTGCTCTCTCCACTCACTGAGGATAAACTGCTCTCTCCACTCACTGAGGATAAACTGCTCCTCCACTCACTGAGGATAAACTGCTCTCTCCACTCACTGAGGATAAACTGCTCTCTCCACTCACTGAGGATAAACTGCTCTCTCCACTCACTGAGGATAAACTGCTCTCTCCACTCACTGAGGATAAACTGCTCTCTCCACTCACTGAGGATAAACTGCTCTCTCCACTCACTGAGGATTGACTTTGGCTTTAAACGTTGCCAAGATGGGACATACTCACCCACACACACAGAAAAAGGGTAAACTATTCTCGGGTGCCGTGTATGTGTGGGTAATACAATGGTGGTGTGAGCTTTACGTTGCTCCTGGGGCGTCTCTCTCTCTCATCCGCTACAGCTCTAATGTTTGCAAATTGACTGGAAGTATTGCAGTGACGTCAAAGAGTAGGAGCTATATTTAGGTGCTTGCTTTACCTGTTGATGGTTTCGTGGATCATGACCCCTACGGCCCTGTCTGACTCCATTAAGTTAAATGCTGCTACATCCCGGGGAATTCCCTGGGCACTGGTAATAGAACATAAGAACATAAGAAAGGAGGAACACTGTAGAAGGCCTGTTGGCCCATACTAGGCAGGTCCTTCACAATCCGTCCCACTAACAGAATATTTGCTGTAATAATATTGGTAGAATTACCGACAATATGTTAAGTAAAAGGACACAAATGCAACTAATGTGACATTTTATTGTGGCAACGTTTCGCTCTCCAGGAGCTTTCTCAAGCCGTTACAAGCGTTACATGGACACAGTGGGCTATTATATACTCTCAAAGTGAGGTGAAATACTAGTGGTGGTCGAGGTAGTAGTGATAAGTAGTAGTAGTAGTAATACAATAAGGTAGAACAATCAATATGCACATGAGTAAAAGGTGATAAAACAAATACTTGGGTAATATAACAATAGGTTAGACAAATATTTTATGCTGGAGGTTGAAATATAGAAGGCCTGTAGGAGTGTTCCACATCTACGATGTGCTTGTGTTGAATTAGCAGGAGAGACTATGTGATGGTATGGTTAACTGTATTCAGGAGGATTCTTGCTAAGACTTCAGAGATGGTGAAGCTGCCTTTGTTTTGTTTAATTGTGTTAGAAACAGAGATAAGTGCTGATTCAAGGCATTTGCGTCTACGGAAATTAGTTTCTTTGATTACTAGTCGGGCGTCTTTGAATTTCATGAGATGATTGTTGGAATTTCGGTGTTGTACGCAGGCGTTGTTCAGGTTATCGTTTCTGCATGCATTAATGTGTTCATTGATGCGTGTTTCGATACTGAGGATATCGAACCAAGTAGGAACCAGAAATAACGGATTTAAGTTGGATAGGTTTGGATTTGGAAGGGACGTAGGCAAGTGCTGGTTTTCGGACAGAGTTGTGGATGCGTGGAGCAGTCTTCCGGGTAGGGTGATGGAGGCTGGGACCTTGGGTGGCTTTGAAAAGAGATTGGACAAATATATGAGTGGGAGGGGCTGGGTTTGATTAGTGTCGTGAGTACAGGAGTAAATTCTTAGGTAGTGGTGGTTTTGATAAGGACCTGCCTTGTATGGGCCAGTAGGCCTTCTGCAGTGTTCCTCCATTCTTATGTTCTTATGTTCTTACATAAATTCTGTCGCAGCCTCCACAGGGTATAGTGTAGACCCCTGCGTTGACTGGTTCATGGTGCTTGGATTTACATAAGAACATAAGAAAGGAGGAACACTGCAGCAGGCCTGTTGGCCCATACTAGGCAGGTCCTTCACAATCCGTCCCACTAACAGAATATTTGCTCAACCCAATTTTCAATGCTACCCAAGAAATAAGCTTTGACAATTCTACCCACTCATGCGCGAGTCCCACTCAAATCCAACCCCTCTCACTCATGAATTTATCCAACCTAAATTTGAAACTACCCAAGGTCCTAGCTTCAATAACCCTACTAGGCAGACTGTTCCACTCATCAACTACCCTATTTCCAAACCAATACTTTCCTATATCCTTTCTAAATCTAAACTTATCTAACTTGAATCCATTATTGCGGGTTCTCTCTTGGAGAGATATCCTCAAGACCTTATTTATATCCCCTTTGTTAATACCCATTTTCCACTTGTATACCTCGATCATGTCTCCCCTCATTCTACGTCTTACAAGTGAATGTAATTTTAGGGTCTTCAATCTTTCTTCGTAAGGAAGATTTCTAATGCTATGTATTAATTTAGTCATTCTACGCTGAATGTTTTCTAATGAATTTATGTCCATTCTGTAATATGGAGACCAGAACTGAGCTGCGTAATCTAGGTGAGGCCTTACTAATGATGTATAAAGCTGTAATATAACCTCTGGACTTCTGTTGCTAACACTTTTGATATAAATCCCAGTAATCTATTTGCCTTATTACGTACGCTTAGGCATTGCTGTCTTGGTTTAAGGTTGCTGCTTACCATCACCCCCAAGTCCTTCTCGCAATCTGTATGGCTAAGTTCTACGTTATTTAACTTATAAGTGCTTGGGTTATGGACACTCCCGAGCTTCAGAACCTTGCATTTATCTACATTGAACTGCATCTGCCACTTTTCTGACCACGAATTAAGTTTGTCTAAATCTTCCTGAAGTTCTATGACATCTATGTTTGAATCAATTATCCTACCTATCTTCGTGTCGTCGGCGAATTTGCTCATATCACTAGTAATTCCCTCATCAAGGTCATTGATATATATTATAAATAACAATGGGCCTAAGACTGATCCCTGTGGAACACCACTTGTTACAAGTCCCCATTCGGATTTAACCCCATTTATGCACACTCTCTGCTTCCTATTGGTGAGCCATGACTCGATCCATGACAGCACTTTTCCCCCAATGCCATGAGCTGCCACTTTCTTTAACAGTCTCTGGTGCGGTACTCTATCAAAAGCCTTACTAAAGTCTAAATAAACAATATCGAATTCTTTATCGTGATCAACAGCCTCAAAAGCTTTACTGAAGAAGGTTAATAAATTAGATAGGCAGGAACGGCCCCTCGTGAATCCATGCTGGGTATCATTAATCAAATTATGGTTATCTAGATGGCTTCTATAATATCAGCTATAATTGACTCTAGTAATTTGCCTACAATTGAGGTCAGGCTTATTGGGCGGTAGTTTGACGGTAGTGACTTGTCCCCTACTTTAAAAATAGGAATTACATTAGCCATCTTCCACATATCAGACACTACACCTGTTTGAAGAGATAAATTAAAAATGTTAGATATTGGTTCACAGAGTTCCATTTTGCATTCCTTAAGAACCCTTGCAAAAAGCTCATCAGGACCCGGCGATTTATTTTGTTTCAGTCGGTCCAGCTGTTTCATAATCATTTCGCTAGTGACTGTGATATTACATAATTTATCTTCTTCTGGGCCTCTGTAAAAATTAATTAGCTCAGTGAAGCGTTCTTAGCTCAGTGAAGACGTGTCTAGTGTACTCCCTGTGGACTGAATCAAGATGCCCCCTATTGAGCAACTTTACCAGCAGCTTAAGGAGGAATTGAGGGTAGCGAAGCTTGAGATACGGCGATTGACGGAGGAAAACAAGAGGATTCGTAGTAGTCCTCCTGTTGTGAGTCCTCAGGTCAAGAAGGTAACCTGGGCAGTGGCCGGACAGCATGGGACGAAGTTGAAGATCAAGAAGACGAATGGAGAGGTAGTAACGACGAAGAAGAAAGAGACTGCTGTGGAAACTTCGAACTCCTTTTCTGTGCTTCCAGACGAATGTGAGTCGACTACTGGGAACGTCACGACGAACTGTACCAAGGAAGGTAAAAACATTGTTGTTGTTGGGGATAGCCAAGTTAGATATATGGATAGGGCCTTCTGCTTGAAAGATAGGAGTAGGAGACAGAGGGTTTGCTTTCCTGGGGCTGGGATGGAAGACATTGTTAGCCGACTTGACAACATCATGCATGGTAATGGGATCAATCCTATTATCTGCCTCAGTGCTGGAGGCAATGATGTATCCAAGCGTAGAAGTGAGGATTTAGTTAGTAGGTATAAGGCAGCAATAGACATCATTAGGAAGAAGGGAGGGAGCCCTGTTATATGTGGCATTTTGCCAAGAAGGGGTGTTGAAATGAATGGCTGTCCAGAGCGATTGGTATAAATTGCTGGCTGGACAAACACTGTAAGGATAATGCAGTCCCATTCATTGACAACTGGGACCACTTCTATGGCCGAAATGACATGTATGCCAGGGATGGGGTTCACTTATCCAGGGCAGGTGTAGAATTTCTCTCTAGCTCAGTTGAGGATGTTGTTAGGGCTTTAAACTAGGATTAGTTAGAGGTATGGGTTTAGGAATGGTAAATAATGAGGGCCAAAATATTGATTCAGGCTTTGATATCATAAATCATAACAATAACAGTAATCGAGTGACACAGGGTAATGATAGTAACAGAAATTGTGTAAAACAAAAGCTGAAAAAGGTTCACAAGAAGATACATATCAATGTATTTTATACTAACTGTCGAAGCGCCAGAAATAAAATTAACGAATTACGTTTGGTAGCATGTGCTGGGAACTTTGATGTCATTGCAATAACTGAAACATGGTATAATACCAAGAGTCGGGATATGATTGCTGAGTGTCATATTCAGGGGTTTAAGTTGTTCCATGTAGATAGATATAATGGGAAAGGGGTGGAGTTGCATTGTATGTACGAGAAAATATAAATTGCTGCATAAAAACAGGCATAAAAATAGATGGATCATTAACAGAATCTGTTTGGGTAGAGTTTCTAGAAGGTCAAGAAAAACTGATTCTAGGTGTAATATACCGACCTCCAGGCTTGGATCACGATAGAGGAGACTTCTTTGGGACGAAATTGTTAGGGCTTCTAGGCACAATAACGTAGTGTTAGTAGGGGATTTTAACTTTAGTCAAATTGACTGGACTTCTTTGACCGGTAATCTGGAGTCCAGTGACTTTATGGAAGTAGTTCAGGACTGTTTTCTGAAGCAGTGTGTGACGGAGCCTACCAGAGGTAATAATTTGCTCGACCTAGTCTTGTCAAATAAAGAAACTCTTGTAAATAATCTGGAGATCACTGAAGAGCTTGGAGCTAGTGATCACAAATCCATTACTTTTAATATTACATGGGAGTACGAGAATAGGGATAATACGGTAAAAGTTCCTGATTTTCGTTCTGCCGATTATATTGGACTTAGAGAACACCTGTCTAATCTCGACTGGGGTAATCTAGCTAACGATTACGATGGGATCTGCGTTTATGATTTTTTCTTAATAATGTACAACGTGCACAGAGTATGTTTATTCCCCAGAGAGAATTTAGGTCAAATAATAACGATCCCAAATGGATTAACAGGAGGCTAAAACATTTATTAGGGAGAAAAGAGGAATTTATAGGCGCATCAAAAGAGGAGATGTTAACCTTATTGACCAATATGTTCAGTTGAAAGAGAAGTAAAAAGGGGATTAGAAAGGCTAAACGTGACTATGAGATTAAGGTTGCTAATGAATCAAAGACTAATCCAAAAGGGTTCTTTCAAGTGTACAGGACGAAGGTGAGGAAAAGGTAGGACCTCTGAAAATTGGGAATGGACAGCTGACGGATAACGAACTGGAAATGTGTTCTCTATTTAATGACTATTTTTTGTCAGTCTTTACACAAGAAGACGTAAATGAGATTCCAGAAATTAACAATTATTCAGTTCCTGAAGAATTCAAATTAACTAATATTACTGTCACGAGGGACATGGTTATCAAACAGATAGATAAACTGAAGCAAAATAAGTCCCCGGACCCGACGAGTTGTTTTCCAGGGTACTTAAAGAATGCAAATGGAACTTAGTCAGCCATTAACGAATGTGTTTAATACGTCCATCCTAACTGGTGTTGTGCCAGAGATGTGGAAGATAGCTAATGTAGTTCCTATATTCAAATCAGGGATAAGTCCATTCCATCAAATTACCGTCCAATAAGCCTCACGTCTATAGTAGGCAAATTATTAGAATCAATTATAGCTGATATTATCAGAAGTCACCTTGAAGAACATAATTTGATTAATGAATCTCAGCATGGGTTTACGAGAGGTCGTTCCTGCCTGACAAATTTACTGACGTTTTCAATAAAACATTTGAGGCAGTAGACAGTGATAAAGAATATGATATAGTTTACTTGGATTTCAGTAAGGCCTTCGATAGAGTACCTCACAAGAGACTCTTAAGAAAGGTGGCAGCTCATGGTATAGGAGGTAAAGTTCTAGCATGGATAGAGGCATGGCTTACCAATAGAAAGCAGAGAGTTTCCATTAATGGGGTCAAATCTGAATGGGGATTTGTCACTAGTGGCGTTCCACAAGGATCAGTTTTGGGCCCATTGTTGTTCATAATTTACATTAATGACCTTGATGAAGGAATTGCAAGTGACATGAGTAAATTTGCTGATGATACAAAAATAGGCCGTATAATTCATTCTGAGGAGGATACAGTGAACTCCAGGAGGATTTGGATAAATTAATGTCTTGGTCTGAAAAGTGGCAGATGAAGTTCAATGTGGACAAGTGTAAGGTGCTTGTCGTTGGTAATGAAAATATCCTCGAATTTATAAACTAGGTGAAGTTGAGCTTGATCATACAGAATGTGAAAAAGACTTGGGAGTCATGGTAAGCAGAAATCTAAAGCCAAGACAACAGTGCCTAAGTGTGCGCAATAAGGCTAACAGATTACTAGGATTTATTTCAAGAAGTATAAGCAACAGAAGTCCAAAAGTTATTTTACAGCTCTATACATCACTAGTGAGACCTCATTTGGATTATGCAGCTCAGTTTTGGTCTCCTTACTACAGGATGGATATAGATTCATTGGAGAACATACAAAGAAGAATGACTAAAATGATTTACAGTATAAGAAATCTCCCGTATGAAGATAGACTTAGAGCGTTGAATCTCCACTCTCTGGAGAGACGTAGAATGAGGAGATATCATCGAGGTGTACAAGTGGATGATGGGCATAAACAAAGGAGATATTAATAAAATACTGAGGATATCGAACCAAGTAAGAACGAGAAATAACGGATTTAAATTGGATAAATTTAGATTTAGAAAGGACATAGGCAAGTACTGGTTTTCGAACAGAGTTGTAGATGCGTGGAACAATCTTCCGAGTACTGTGATAGAGGCTAGGACCTTGGGTGGCTTTAAAAGAGATTGGACAAATATATGAGTGGGAGGGGCTGGGTTTGATTTGTGTCTGAGTACGGGAATAAATTTTAGGTAGTGGTGGTTTTGATAAGGACCTGCCTTGTATGGGCCAGTAGGCCTTCTGCAGTGTTCCTCCATTCTTATGTTCTTATGTTCTTGAACTACTTCTAAGAAATCGTTAGATTCTAAGTCCCAATTGTGAAGGACCTGCCTAGTATGGGCCAACAGGCCTGCTGCAGTGTTCCTCCTTTCTTATAAGAACATAAGAACATAAGAAAGGAGGAACACTGCAACAGGCATGTTGGCCCATACTAGGCATGTCCTTCACCTGGGTAGCTCTGTTAGTGGGATTGATTGTGAAGAACCTGCCTAGTATTGGCCAACAGGCCTGATGCAGTGTTCCTCCTTTCTAATGTTATTATATCAAGAATTGTAAGCTGTGGTTATACTACATCTTTATACATCATTAGTAAGGCCTCACCTAGATTATGCGGATCAGTTCTGGTCGCCATTTTACAAAATGGATATAAATTCGTTGAAAACTTTAAGCTACGAATGACAAAGTTAATTCATAGCATTAATCTTCCGTATGAAGAAAGATTGAAGTTCCTTAAATTACATTCACTTGTAGGATGAAGAATGGGTTATTGAAGCTACAAACTTGGGTAGCTTCAAATATAGATTATATAAATACATGAGTGAGAGGGTTGGGTTTTAGTGGGGGAGGGTAGGCCTGCAGAGAAAAGAAACATGCAACACCTCACTCCCACTTACCATTATAAGGTGGAGTCATCATCATCATGTCAACACTTCTGTGGTTCTTGACCTGCAAGGAAGACCTTTGTATTTACTGAAGGTACTCCATATTGTACCTGTTTCCTAGAAAAAAAAAAACGCATACAAATATAATTGCGACTTCGACACTGAAGATGGATTGCCAGAATACTTCATTGCCTGACCCTCATTCAGTGAGCTCCCTCAATAAAAGGCTTTATCGCCTCTATGTAATATCACTCACTGAAGAGAAGCTTAAGAGCGGCGAGTTCTCCCTCAGCGAGGTTGCCGTCATGAAGACCATGCAACGTCGATTACAGAACGAGAACCGGAATGAAATACTCAACATGAAGGCACAGAGAAAAAAATGGAGTATTTGTAAACAGAAGTGTCGTCCAGGAAGTTTTGTTTCAATTCCCAAAAAGTCTGAGATCATAATCATGGTGGATGGGAAGATCATCAGTACCAGTTAATAGTTTTTGTGAGTGATAGCCATAAGAACATAAGAAAGGAGGAACACTGCAGCAGGCCTACTGGCCCATGCGAGGCAGGTCCAAATCTCCCACCGACTTAAGCCAATGCCCCGACCCATCCAGGTCAGGTTACATTCACTTAAGGAAGGAGCACGGCATCTGACCTAGTAGCACAAACTAGTCAGGTCCAACTCACACCCACCCGTACCCACTCATATATTTATCCAGCCTATTTTTAAAACTACACAACGTTTTAGCCTCTATAACTGTACTCGGGAGTTTGTTCCACTCATCGACAACTCTATTACCAAACCAATTCTTTCCTATATCCTTCCTGAATCTGAATTTATCCAACTTAAAGCCATTGCTGCGAGTCCTGTCAATACTAGATATTTTTAGCACGCTATTTACATAACCTTTATTTATTCCTGTTTTCCATTTATACACCTCAATCATATCCCCCTAATTCTACGCCTTTCTAGAGAGTGCAGATTCAGGGCCCTCAGTCTATCCTCATAGGGAAGATTTCTGATACATGGAATCAACTTAGTCATCCTCCTTTGTACGTTTTCCAGAGCATTTATATCCATTCTGTAATACGGTGACCAAAACTGTGCAGCATAATCTAGATGAGGCCTCACCAAGGATATATAGAGTTGAAGAACAACCTGAGGACTCCTATTATTTATGCTTCTTGATATGAAGCCAAGGGTTCTGTTCGCTTTATTGCGAACACTTATGCACTGCTGTCTTGGTTTTAGATTACTGCTAACCAGAACTCCTAAATCCTTTTCGCAATCAGTAGTATTAAGATCTATATTATTTAGTTTATATGTGGCATGGTTATTGTCCTGTCCAATATTTAGAACTTTGCATTTATCTATATTAAACTGCATCTGCCACTTCTCCGACCACTGCATCAGTCTATTCAAATCTTCCTGGAGTGCTCTAATGTCCTCATTTGAATGAATTGGACGGCCTATTTTGGTGTCATCGGCAAACTTGCTTATGTCGCTATTTATTCCCTCATCTATGTCGTTTATGTAGATTGTGAACAACAAGGGCCCAATACTGACCCCTGTGGAACACCGCTTGTGACACTTCCCCACTCTGATTTCTCCCCATTTATGCAAACTCTCTGCTGCCTATTTGTCAACCATGCCTCTATCCAGGAAAAAATTATCCTCCTATTCCGTGTGCCTTAATTTTCCTCAATAGTCTCTGATGTGGGACTCTATCAAAAGCCTTACTGAAGTCCATATACACAATATCATATTCATTACCATGATCTACCTCCTCAAACACCTTAGTGAAAAAGTTATTAAATTTGTAA
>WNWK01038262.1:0-18035 GCA_009830355.1 Cherax destructor | reverse complement strand
GTTCTTGACCCCAGTGGTATACTGACGTTCACTAGTGGACCGGCTGAGAATATTATACCTGTATAATAAATGGTCATTAAAGAGATTTTATTGTGTGATCACCACGTTAATGGTGACCACTGTTGTTGTGGTGATAACAGCTGTTGCCTGCTGATAACAGATTTCCGTGATGCAAACGTTTATACAAACGATAAACGTTTTTACGACATCAATATTTCGACGACATAAGCGTTTCACGACAGAGACTTTCCCGCTCAACAAACATTTCCACAACTCAAACGTTTCCAAGGAATAAGCGATTCCACGACTCAAACGTTCCCTGCACTAGCGTGAGGTAGCAGTAGACTCACCGTGTGTAGGTCATCAGACACACCTGGCACTCACGGGGAGCGGCACTGACACTTGTGAAGACTGTGTCACTGCCATAAGTCATATGACTCAGGGTAAAAGGCTTTACCTTGAAAATACTTAGCAGCCAAGAGATACTTCAGTGCAAGGGTTCTTAACCTTTTACAACTACAGACCTGAATGGACTGCCTAATATATTCCCATACCACCTTCACCAGACTGTCGAATCGTCATCATTATCACCATTCCTATTAGGTACCAGTATGACTTCAAAAGATGTCAATAACTTGGTTTTACTTTACATATGGATAGCTAGGAATAGAACAGCTGAAATATAATTATAAGGATTTTATCATATTTAGTTACAGAAAAATGGCAAATCACAAATACAGAAGCTAGCTACAACTAGAATTCTGCTTTGTTTATGTGCAATCAAAAGAAGGAATCGAGGTATAGTTACTGATAATGTTACTCGCATGTCATCTGACATATCAAGTCGATTTCTCCACTTTGATTTCAGGTTCAGTAATGTAGAGAATTCTGTTTCACAGAGATCAAGACCTGTGAAGTGAACCAAAACTTTCACTGCTCTCATAGCCAAGTTATGGTAAGCTGCGATCACTTCACACCAAACCTGCTTCTTATCCAGCCCAACCTTGATATCCAGCATGATTTTAGCCATCTCCAGCGCTCAGGGCTTCACTAGGCTTTCTCCCATTGTGTGCGGCTTCTTTTCTTTGGCAGTTATGTACGAAACTTTGTAGGAGGCTTCCAGAAGAGGTTTCCCTGGAGGAGCACACCCATATGATGAAAGAGCTCATTCTTGATCACAATGAATTCTTTTCACGTTGACAGCATCAATCAAGGTTCAAGTTGACAGCATCAATCAAGGTTCAAGTTGACAGCATCAATAAAGGTTCAAGTTGACAGCATCAATCAAGGTTCAAGTTGACTGACAGCATCAATCAAGGTTCCAGTTGACAGCATCAATCAAGGTTCAAGTTAACAGCATCAATCAAGGTTCCAGTTGACAGCATCAATCAAGGTTCCAGTTGACAGCATCAATCAAGGTTCAAGTTGACAGCATCAATCAAGGTTCAAGTTGACAGCATCAATCAAGGTTCCAGTTGACAGCATCAATCAAGGTTCCAGTTGACAGCATCAATCAAGGTTCCAGTTGACAGCATCAATCAAGGTTCCAGTTGACAGCATCAATCAAGGTTCCAGTTGACAGCATCAATCAAGGTTCTAGTTGACAGCATCAATCAAGGTTCCAGTTGACAGCATCAATCAAGGTTCCAGTTGACAGCATCAATCAAGGTTCCAGTTGACAGCATCAATCAAGGTTCCAGTTGACAGCATCAATCAAGGTTCCAGTTGACAGCATCAATCAAGGTTCCAGTTGACAGCATCAATCAAGGTTCCAGTTGACAGCATCAATCAAGGTTCCAGCATGATTAATGTTCCCTGGGGTGTTTCAGTTGCATCTCCTTCTGTCAAACAAGTGAAGCCAAAACCTACATATTCATCATTCCACTTTCGATTTTTTACAGACGTCATTTCGCAACAAATATGTAAAAAATAATAAAAGACCTTAATAAACGCAAAGTGGAAATTCAAATTACAAAGAAAAAAATATATTTAATGAACTAACATTATACGAGAAAGATCCATTTCATGCTCAGATTAATTTCGCATGGGAAAAAAAAGTAATAATTTCTTGATAAAAATGGTTTAATTCAGAACATACGGCAACTTACCTTTGAAGGAGCACCACCGTAACACACCCACGTCTCACCTCATGCCGCAGGCAACTGAACACCAGACTGTGGCAAGACGTCCGTGTTCAGTGATCTGACCTCGCAGCTTCAGTCCGTGTTCAGTGATCTGACCTCGCAGCTTCAGTCCGTGTTCAGTGATCTGACCTCGCAGCCTCAGTCCGTGTTCAGTGATCTGACCTTGCAGCCTCAGTCCGTGTTCAGTGTTCTGACCTCGCAGCCTCAGTCCGTGTTCAGTGTTCTGACCTCGCAGCTTCAGTCCGTGTTCAGTGATCTGACCTCGCAGCTTCAGTCCGTATTGATAACGCTCATAGTTTATTTTAATCTAACAACAACTTTTCTTAAATTGTTCTGAGATCAAGTCACATACCCCATTATTTAGTTCCCATACCCCCATTATTTGGTTCCCATACCCCCATTATTTAGTTCCCATACCCCATTATTTAGTTCCCATACCCCCATTATTTGGTTCCCATACCCCATTATTTAGTTCCCATACCCCCATTATTTAGTTCCCATACCCCTTATTTAGTTCCCATACCTTCATTATTTGGTTCCCATACCCCATTATTTAGTTCCCATACACCCATTATTTGGTTCCCATACAACCATTATTTAGTTCCCATACACCCATTATTTAGTTCCCATACACCCATTATTTAGTTCCCATACACCCATTATTTAGTTCCCATACAACCATTATTTAGTTCCCATACACCCATTATTTAGTTCCCATACAACCATTATTTAGTTCCCATACACCCATTATTTAGTTCCCATACACCCATTATTTGGTTCCCATACAACCATTATTTAGTTCCCATACCCCATTATTTGGTTCCCATACAACCATTATTTGGTTCCCATACACTCATTATTTGGTTACCATACAACCATTATTTAGTTCCCATACACCCATTATTTAGTTCCCATACACCCATTATTTGGTTCCCATACAACCATTATTTAGTTCCCATACACCCATTATTTGGTTCCCATACAACAATTTTTGGTTCCCATACCCTATTATTTAGTTCCCATACCCCTATTATTTGGTTCACATACACCCATTATTTAGTTCCCATACAACCATTATTTGTTTCCATACCCACATTATTTGGTTCCCGATTTAATAAATGCCCAGGATAATTGATTGCTTTATTGGTGAACAGAGTTCTAAGATTAATTAAGTATTGCAGGAAGCACTAGACCAGGTGGGTTTTTGGTCTCCTAATCACCTGACAATATTCACAGGATAATTTTATTTAAGGTGTCCAGTTTATGCTCTGATTTATTATTATTATTATTATTATTATTATTATTATTATTATTATTATTATTATTATTATTATTATTATTATTATTATTATTATTATTATTATTATTATTATTATTATCGTCAGTGAATATTATTGCTTGATCGATGTGTGTAGGAGTGTACAGCAATACACGTGCCATACTGACACTGATAATAACGTATGTCATACACGGAAACACTGAGGACGTACTATGAAGTGGTGATACTGATGGACGTACTATGAAGTGGTGACACTGAGGGACGTGCTATGAAGTGGTGACACTGATGGACGTGCTATGAAGTGGTAACACTGATGGACGTGCTATGAAGTGGTAACACTGATGGACGTGCTATGAAGTGGTAACACTGATGGACGTGCTATGAAGTGGTAACACTGAGAGACGTGCTATGAAGTGGTGACACTGATGGACGTGCTATGAAGTGGTAACATTGAGGGACGGCTATGAAGTGGTAACACTGATGGACGTGCTATGAAGTGGTGACACTGATGGACGTGCTATGAAGTGGTAACACTGAGGGACGTGCTATGAAGTGGTAACACTGATGGACGTGCTATGAAGTGGTGACACTGAGGACGTACTATGAAGTGGTAACACTGAGGGACGTGCTATGAAGTGGTAACACTGATGGACGTGCTATGAAGTGGTGACACTGAGGAACGTGCTATGAAGTGGTAACACTGAGGGACGTACTATGAAGTGGTAACACTGAGGGACGTACTATGAAGTGGTGACACTGAGGGACGTACTATGAAGTGGTAACACTGACGGACGTGCTATGAAGTGGTGACACTGATGGACGTGCTATGAAGTGGTAACACTGAGGGACGTGCTATGAAGTGGTAACACTGAGGACGTACTATGAAGTGGTAACACTGACGGACGTGCTATGAAGTGGTAACACTGATGGACGTGCTATAAGTGGTAACACTGAGGACGTACTATGAAGTGGTAACACTGATGGACGTGCTATGAAGTGGTAACACTGATGGACGTGCTATGAAGTGGTGACACTGATGGACGTGCTATGAAGTGGTAACACTGAGGACGTCTATGAAGTGGTAACACTGATGGACGTGCTATGAAGTGGTGACACTGATGGACGTGCTATGAGTGGTAACACTGATGGACGTGCTATGAAGTGGTGACACTGATGGACGTGCTATGAAGTGGTAACACTGAGGACGTGCTATGAAGTGGTAACACTGATGGACGTGCTATGAAGTGGTAACACTGAGGACGTGCTATGAAGTGGTAACACTGAGGGACGTGCTATGAAGTGGTAACACTGATGGACGTGCTATGAAGTGGTGACACTGAGGACGTGCTATGAAGTGGTAACACTGATGGACGTGCTATGAAGTGGTAACACTGAGGACGTGCTATGAAGTGGTAACACTGATGGACGTACTATGAAGTGGTGACACTGATGGACGTGCTATGAAGTGGTGACACTGATGGACGTGCTATGAAGTGGTAACACTGAGGGACGTGCTATGAAGTGGTAACACTGAGGACGTGCTATGAAGTGGTAACACTGAGGGACGTGCTATGAAGTGGTAACACTGATGGACGTGCTATGAAGTGGTGACACTGATGGACGTGCTATGAAGTGGTAACACTGAGGACGTGCTATGAAGTGGTAACACTGAGGGACGTGCTATGAAGTGGTAACACTGAGGGACGTGCTATGAAGTGGTAACACTGAGGGACGTGCTATGAAGTGGTGACACTGATGGACGTGCTATGAAGTGGTAACACTGAGGACGTGCTATGAAGTGGTAACACTGAGGACGTGCTATGAAGTGGTAACACTGAGGGACGTGCTATGAAGTGGTGACACTGATGGACGTGCTATGAAGTGGTAACACTGATGGACGTGCTATGAAGTGGTAACACTGAGGGACGTGCTATGAAGTGGTAACACTGAGGGACGTGCTATGAAGTGGTGACTCTGAGGACGTGCTATGAAGTGGTGACACTGATGGACGTGCTATGAAGTGGTAACACTGATGGACGTGCTATGAAGTGGTAACACTGATGGACGTACTATGAAGTGGTGACACTGAGGGACGTGCTATGAAGTGGTGACACTGATGGACGTGCTATGAAGTGGTGACACTGATGGACGTGCTATGAAGTGGGATGAAGTTAAAGTTGATCTTACGAGACAACACAGTGACCTGATGACACAGGTCACGGACGACCTGATGACACTGGTCACTGATGACACAGGTCACTGATGACACAGGTCACTGATGACACAGGTCACTGATGACACAGGTCACTGATGACACAGGTCACTGATGACACAGGTCACGGACGACCTGATGACACAGGTCACTGATGACACAGGTCACGGACGACCTGATGACACAGGTCACGGACGACCTGATGACACAGGTCACGGACGACCTGATGACACGGGTCACGGACGACCTGATGACACAGGTCACGGACGACCTGATGACACAGGTCACGGATGACCTGACACATGCTACACCTCACTTCACCATGACTCACAAAATCTTAGTAACTAACCAGGGAACAGGTGGGGCTTCAACCCATGGCGAGTGACGTGGAGTTTCAGAACTCTCTTGCCTTGTGTTTAAACCCCACCCGTTCCGTGGTTTGTTTTCTCTCTTGACAACATTCGACCTTCCTCACCCTACAATGTTCTCAAACTTTATGTATCCTGTATAGACCTGAAGAAGTTCCTAAATACAGGTTCTCCACCCGTCGTATATGTGACATTCCTTGCCATATTATAAACCCTTCCTTAGGCTAGGTTATCCTAGATTTGTTTAAGATATTTTAGGTTAGGTTAGAATAGAATTGGTAAAGTTAGGTTAGCTAACGTCAAATTAGATTAGGCTAGGTTAGGTTATCTTAGGTTAGGTTAATTAAAGTTAGTTTAGCTTAAGTTAAATAATGTCAGGTTAATTAAAGTGAGATTAGCTTAGGTTAAGTTAGGCTAGTTAAAGTTAGATTAAGTATGATTGCATTATGTTAAAGTTAGGTTAGCTTAGGTTAAGGAAAGCTAGGTTAGGCTACGTTAGGTAAGGTTAGATTGACTTACCTGAGGTTACATTAGGTTAGAGGAGGTTAGGTAAGGAAGACAGTAAGATTAGATTGAATAAGGTTAGGGTAGGTTAGACTATGTTATGTTGTTCGTATTATTCTCAGTGTTCTGTGTTCTAATGACCTCAAGAACCTGCCAACACTTGTGTCAGTATCCTCAGTTATCACAAACTGGAAAACCAAAATGGACTTTTAATGCTTAAGCAACAGAAGTTTTACCGAAAATTACAATGACAGCAGCGAATTGGTAATGTCGTTAACATTAAACGTTGAAAGCTCGTAATTAACAACTGCTCGAGTCCCATTGACGTGGTTCGCAACCAAATTAGTGAATCATACTGTTCGAGGACGTTCCTGTTTATCATTTATAATGAGAAAGTACAAGAGTGGGATGTTATGTAGGTGTCAGTCTGCTTTTGACTGCTGTTACCCTTATGGTTACCTTACTAAGTCTTAAAACTGCACTACCAACTTGCATCAACAATATGATTTATATGTCTGTCTCTCTGTCTCTTTCTCTCTGTCTGTCTGTCTCTGTCTGTTTGTCTGTCTGTCTGTCTCTGTCTCTGTCTCCCTCTTTTTTTTTTACACAGGGTTTGACAAGGTTAGGTTAAGGATCCCTAGCTTTATTGACAAGCTATTTACAAGTTAAGGGTTCCTAACTTTATTGACAAGCTAAGAGCTGTTACCTACATCAGCTCATTTGAAAGCATTTTTATTGTTATGAAACATACAAGTAGGGAACAGGATGAAGTGGACCAGCATTTTCATATGATCAACTGACTTTATCTCGTTGACATCATAATGCTGTACGAATGTGTTCCAGCCTCGAGTCATCCTGGGGATAAATGAACTCAGATGAAGTGATGTTCTGGAGAAGGGTACAGCAAGAGTGAAGTTGCTGCTGGCTGCCCGTCTTGTGGTATAGAAGCTTCTCGTTGTCCTCGAAGTGGAGCCAAGTGTGGCACTTTGACAATATTCGCCTTGTACTTAACAGTAAGGCTACCCTATATATATATATATATATATATATATATATATATATGTCGTGCCGATTTGGTAAAACTGGTCAATTAGCAAGAACTCATCTAAAATTAAGTCCTTTCTAAAAATTTCTCTTATTCGTTTAAAGATATATTTTTTTCATTTATGTTAATGTAAAAATTTATAATTTTGTACCAAAAGAAACTTTGAAAACCTACCTAAACTTATTATAACAAGCGCAATTTAATTTAGCCTAACCCAGGTAAATATATTTTAGATACCTTTACAATAATTTAATAATAAACGAACACACTGAAATATATTTTTTTCGTTAGGTTCAGAATGTTTTTTGCGAAATTATTGCATAAACAAATTTTCGCTTGTCTTATATGGCAAGAAGAGCGTTGCTGTTTAAGCCAAAATCGCAAGTTTTACCTAATCGGCACGACATATATATATATATATATATATATATATATATATATATATATATATATATATATATATATATGTCGTGCCGATTAGGTAAAACTTGCGATTTGCTAAATACAACGCTCTTCTTGCCATATAAGACAAGCGAAAATTTGTGTATGCAATAATTTGCCAAAATCATTCTGAACCTAACGAAAAAATATATTTCATTGTGTTTGTTTATTATTTAATTAATGTTAACGTATCTAAAAATTCTTACATTAACATATATGAAAAAATATATCTTTAAACGTATAAGAGAAATTTTTAGAAAGGACTTAATTTTAAATGAGTTCTTGCTAATTGACCAGTTTTACCTAATCGGACGACATATATATATATATATATATATATATATATATATATATATATATATATATATATATATATATATATATATATATATATATATATTACATAATATGGTACAAAAGATTTAAGAGATACATTGTTGATATAAAGATGACATATACAGTACATGAGGTGTGAGATACATGTCTAGTACATATTGTTACATGTTTGTCACTGATTATAATGCGAAAATCTCATCCAGCTCTTCAGAGCTGTTGCGCGTGCCCAGAATACAGCATGCATTACCCTCTGAACAGCAGCGCTGAGTCGCTGGAACAGAAAACTAGCTGCCCTGGGATCCCTAGTTACCCTGTTGAGTCTTTTGCCCAGCTCCTTGAGGAACTTAGATGCACTCTTTCCCCATGAGCCAAGGGTCTCTGAGCCTATGGGAACAAACATAATGATGGGCAAGTTCTCCATATTTTCTCGACTTTTGGGACTCCCTGAAGGTGGCAGCTGCCCCTCCTTCCTCCCTGGTGTATTGGAGATAGGTATCAGCCAAGGTAGATGCACATCTGTAGTCCCACACCACCTGCTTGCCGTCTGTCCAGGCTTGAAGGGTGATACCGTCTGGACGCTTTTGGCTGCCATCAGATCTGCATAGTTGGGGTGGTTCCCTTACTGCTGGGCATCCGGCTGTTGTGAGGCTCCTCTTGATAATGTTATTAACCTCTTCATGTCTTGCAATCTTTCCCTCGGATTTACGACACACAAGACCATGGTACCCGAATCGGTCTGCTGCTTCACTGTCACAAATACACCTGTGTTCGGCGAGAATAGGGGCGGCAAGTCGAAGGGCAACACCAATGCGGATGGTCTGTGGGTCGAGGCGTGTGCCAAGGCTGGAGTTGGGAACAGCGAAAAGAAAGTCAACTGCATGAGGGGCTCTCACTGCAAGGAGGCGGGCTCTATCCTTCCCTGACATACTCTGAAGCATTGCTGAGGCTATATTCTCTACTATTGGGCCATCCCAGTGCGACTGTTTGTAATTTTTCGGGGCAGCAGGCCTGGTTTCAGAGCCTGTTAGATTATCCCAGATCCTGGCTCCATCAACGAACTTTTGGTCATGGATTCCAATCGTGTCCCTAAGATGTTCAGGGAGAATTGCTGCTACAAGCCCTCTGGATGCAATGCATGAAGACAGGAAAGCAGGTAGAGCAATCTGAGATGACTTGCGGACACCAATGCCTCCTAGTCTGACTGGGAGTGTAGCTTGGTCCCACTGCCCATCTTCTAGAGTAAGGTTAAGTACTTTAGTAAAGATCTGCCTCAGGATACTGTCATATTCGTGCAGTATAGGGTTATCATATGAAGTAGCACATCTTAGGAAATATGTCAACCTGGGCAGAATCAAGTATTTTGTGAGAAGGTACAAGGCATCATAGGTGTCAAGATTGCCTATTCGTTGTTCCATTCTCCTCAATTCTTCCAGTTTCTTCCTGAGAATCGTGTCAATGGCATCGCTTCCCAGAGGTGCTCCAAGCAAGACACTATTAGTAGGGGCAATGACTGTTGCTCCTGGTAGTTTTGATATCACTGCATCTATCACATGTTGATTGACTGAGATGATTTCACATTTGGATGGATTCAGGATGAGACCCATTTCCTGTCCCCGTGTCATCACCAGTGTAAGATCATATAGAAGGGACTCCTTTGTACCTGCTAGTGTGCCATCATCCAGGAACCAGATGTTTAGCTCACTGGTCAGTCTGACTGTGATTTCCCTAACTGCTATACAGAAGAGAAATGGTGCGAGAGGATTACCTTGCTGGACACCCGCTGATGATGTGATTTCATGCTCTCCAAACAGGAGCATTGATTCCTTGCTATATCCAGCTGAAACAAAAGGGAAGACACCTGGGAAATGTTCTTGTACAGCTGCTAATACTACATCTCTTTTCAGGAGATTAAATATATATATGTCGTGCCGATTAGGTAAAACTTGCGATTTTGGCTTAAATAGCAACGCTCACCTTGCCATATAAGACAAGCGAAAATTTGTGTATGCAATAATTTCGCAAAAATCATTCTGAACCTAACGAAAAAAATATATTTCATTGTGTTTGTTTATTATTAAATTAAGTTCACAATAAAGCTAACAAAATCATTGGCTTCATATCAAGAAGTATAAACAATAGAAGTCCTCAGGTTGTTATTCAACTCTATATATCTTTGGTTAGGCCTCATCTAGATTATGCTGCACAGTTTTGGTCACCGTATTACCGATCTCATTACAACATTCACCTCCATTATCTGTTATAAGGGACTTAGGAGTGGTATGTCTGCAGATTATACGTTCCTTGAATGCTTTTGCTACTGTTTCGGCAGTCTTATCTGGGATAGGAACTAACTCACAATATCTGGTGAAATGATGATTCCTCCAGAACTCTCTTAGGGTCAATTCAGTGTCCGAGGTAACTTCAAAGCACCTTTAACCCTTAAATTGTCCACACGTAGATATACGTTCACGTGCGTACTGCCCCGAACGTAGTTCTACGTTTTATTTTTCATTCCTTCAAATTTAGTGCGATAGGCCTGAGTCGCCTAGACATGAGAGAATGGATCTGCGCCCTCAGTGTGCGCAGTATTAAAAAAATCTGGGACCACTTAGTACCTTGTGGGAGCACAAGTTCAATTGAGTGCCAGCTAGAGCAAATACTGTGGCAAACACCAGGGATTCACTGATGTCATGTCACATTAACACTAGAGTCATGTTGCCAGAGAGTAAAGACCAGAGTCATGTGGCCAGAGAGTAAAGACTAGAGTTATGTGGCCAGAGAGTAAAGACCAGAGTCATGTTGCCAGAGAGTAAAGACCAGAGTCATGTTTCCAGAGAGTAAAGACTTAGGCTTCAGGATGTACATATTTATAGAGGGGGAACGGATATATCGGATCATTATTTAGTTGTAGCTACAGTTAGAGTAAAAGGTAGATGGGACAAAAAGAAAATGGCAACAGAGGTAAAAGTGTATAAACTAAGGGAGGAGGAAGTTAGGGTGATATATAAGTGGGTCTGTGCAGTGAGTGTGCACCATATAACAAAAATCCTGCATCACAAAGCAAACCTCTGGCCTTGTGTCTGGTTTAAAACAGTGATTTTGAGGAGTATTTCTGTGATGGTTTTTATGGTTTTATTGGCTGTTTCTAGGTGTCATTTGATAGAATGAAAGACATAGGGCCTCCAGAAAGGAGGAGAGGTAGGGTACACCATCAGGTGCTGGACACGATACACACAACTGAGGAGGAAGTGAAGAGGCTACTAAGCGAGCTAGATACCTCAAAGGCGATGGGGCCGGATAACATTTCTCCATGGGTCCTGAGAGAGGGAGATATATATATATATATATATATATATATATATATATATATATATATATATATATATATATATATATATATATATATATATATATATATATATATATATTATATAGTTATTTTCGTCACTACCTCCCGTGCCGGGAGTGGGTAATTTGCTGCCTGCTGCCTTCCTTAGATGTGGTAGCCGTTTCTCAGTGAAGGGATTCAGGGATGTTAACGTATCTAAAATATATTTAGTTGGGTTAGGCTAAATTAAATTGTGCTTGTTGTAATAAGGATAGGTAGGTTTTCAAAGTTTCTCTTGGTACAAAATTATAAATTCTTACATTAACATAAATGAAAAAATATATCTTTAAACGTATAAGAATTTTTTTAGAAAGGAGTTAATTTTAGATGAGTTCTTGCTAATTGACCAGTTTTACGTAATCGGCACGACATATATATATATATATATATATATATATATATATATATATATATATATATATATATATATATATATATATATATATATATATATATACACTGATCTCTGGCCGACAGAGACTCGAACCTACGAACCTCATGACAAGGTACGCAGTGCTTGCCGACCGTACCACACTGGTCAATACCTTGGCATCAGCTTTCCTGAGTTATTCCAAGGCAGCCAGCTTTCAGGCAGGAGGCTTACAGCTTTCATCTCATCCCTGCATGCATCGACACAACTAGAGAATTTTACAATGCTAGAATTCGCAGCAGGCGAAATATTCACAAACACTGATCTCTGGCCGACGGAGACTCGAACCTACGAACCTCATGACAAGGTACGCAGTGCTTTGCCGACCGTCGGCCAGAGATCAGTGTTTGTGAATATTTCGCTTGCTAGCGAATTCCTAGCATTGTAAAAATCTCTAGTTGTGTCGATGCATGCAGGGATGAGATGAAAAGCTGTAAGCCTCCTGCCTGAAAGCTGGCTGCCTTGAATAACGTCTAGCGAAAGCTGGATGCCAAGGTATTGGACCAGTGTGGTACGTCGGCAAGCACTGCGTACCTTGTCATGAGGTTCGAGGTTCGAGTCTCCGTCGGCCAGAGATCAGTGTTTGTGAATATTTCGCCTGCTCTTGCGAATTCCTAGCATATATATGTATATATGTCGTGCCGATTAGGTAAAACTGGTCAATTAGCAGGAACTAATCTAAAATTAAGTCCTTTCTAAAATTTTCTCTTATACGTTTAAAGATATATTTTTTTCATTTGTGTTAATGTAAGAATTTATAATTTTGTACCAAGAGAAACTTTGAAAACCTACCTAACCTTATTACAACAAGCGCAATTTAATTTAGCCTAACCCAACTAAATATATTTTAAATACGTTAACATTAATTTAATAATAAACAAACACAATGAAATATATTTTTTTCGTTATGTTCAGAATGATTTTGGCGAAATTATTGCATACACAAATTTTCACTTGTCTTATATGGCAAGGTGAGCGTTCCTATTTAAGCCAAAATCGCAAGTTTTACCTAATCGGCACGACTATATATATATATATATATATATATATATATATATATATATATATATATATATATATATATATATATGTCGTGCCGATTAGGTAAAACTGGTCAATTAGCAAGAACTCATCTAAAATTAAGTCCTTCTAAAATTTTCTCTTATACGTTTAAAGATATATTTTTTCATTTATGTTAATGTAAGAATTTATAATTTTGTACCAAGAGAAACTTTGAAAACCTACCTAACCTTATTGCAACAAGCGCAATTTAATTTAGCCTAACCCAACTAAATATATTTTAGATACGTTAACATTAATTTAATAATAAACAAACACAATGAAATATATTTTTTCGTTATGTTCAGAACGATTTTGCGAAATTATTGCATACACAAATTTTCCCTTGTCTTATATGGCAAGGTGAGCGTTGCTATTTAAGCCAAAATCGCAAGTTTTACCTAATCGGCACGACATATATATATTTTATATATATATATATATATATATATATATATATATATATATATATATATATATATATATATATATATATATATATATATGTCGTGCCGATTAGGTAAAACTGGTCAATTATCAAGAACTCATCTAAAATTAAGTCCTTTCTAAAATTTTCTCTTAAACGTTTAAAATATATTTTTCATTTATGTTAATGTAAAATTTATAATTTTGTACCAAGAGAAACTTTGAAAACCTACCTAACCTTATTACAACAAGCGCAATTTAATTTAGCAAACCCAACTAAATATATTTTAGATACTTTAACATTAATTTAATAATAAACAAACACAATGAAATATATTTTTTTCGTTATGTTCAGAATGATTTTGGCGAAATTATTGCATACACAAATTTTCACTTGTCTTATATGGCAAGGTGAGCGTTGCTATTTAAGCCAAAATCGCAAGTTTTACCTAATCGGCACGACATATATATATATATATATATATATATATATATATATATATATATATATATATAGTCGTTAAAATCAAGTTTTACTAATCGGCACGACATATATATATATATATATATATATATATATATATATATATATATATATATATATATATATATATATATGTCGTGCCGATTAGGTAAAACTTGCGATTTTGCTAAATAGCAACGCTCACCTTGCCATATAAGACAAGTGAAAATTTGTGTATGCAATAATTTCGCCAAAATCATTCTGAACATAACGAAAAAATATTTCATTGTGTTTGTTTATTATTAAATTAATGTTAACGTATCTAAAATATATTTAGTTGGTAGCTAAATTAAATTGCGCTTGTTGTAATAAGGTTAGGTAGGTTTTCAAAGTTTCTCTTGGTACAAAATTATAAATTCTTACATTAACATAAATGAAAAAATATATCTTTAAACGTATAAGAGAAAATTTTAGAAAGAACTTTATTTTAGATGAGTTCTGCTAATTGACCAGTTTTACCTAATCGGCACGACATATATATATATATATATATATATATATATATATATTTTTTATTTTTTTATTAACACATCGGCCGATTCCCACCAAGGCAGGGTGGCCCGAAAAGAAAAACTTTCATCATCATTCACTCCATCACTGTCTTGCCAGAAGGGTGCTTTACACTACAGTTATAAAACTGCAACATTAACACCCTCCTTCAGAGTGCCGGCACTGTACTTCCCATCTCCAGAACTCAAGTCCGGCCTGCCGGTTTCCCTGAATCCCTTCATAAATGTTACTTTGCTCACACTCCAACAGCACGTCAAGTATTAAAACCATATGCCTCCATTCACTCCTATCAAATACGCTCACACATGCTTGCTGGAAGTCCAAGCCCCTCGCACACAAAACTTCCTTTACCCCTCCTCCAACCTTCCTAGGCCGACCCCTACCCCGCCTTCCCTCCACTACAGATTTATACACTCTCGAAGTCACTCTGTCTCGTTCCATTCTCTCTACATGTCCAAACCACCTCAACAACCCTCCTCAGCTCTCTGAACAATCGTTTTGGTAATCCCGCACCTCCTCCTAATTTCCAAACTCCGAATTCTCTGCATTATATTCACACCACACATTGACCTCAGACATGACATCTCCACTGCCTCCAGCCTTCTCCTCGTTGCAACATTCATCACCCATGCTTCACACCCATATAAGAGCGTTGGTATAACTATACTCTCATACATTCCCTTTACTTCCATGGACAAGGTTCTTGTCTCCACAGACTCGAAGTGCTCCACTCACCCTTTTCCCTCATCAATTCTATGATTCACCTCATCCTTCATAGACCCATCCGCCGACATGTCCACTCCCAAATATCTGAATACATTCACCTCCTCCATACTCTCTCCTCCAATCTGATATCCAATCTTTCGTCACCTATTCTTTTTGTTATCCTCATCACCTTACTCTTTCCTATATTCACTTTCAATTTTCTTTTTTTACACACCCTACCAAATTCATCCACCAACCTCTGCAGCTTCTCTTCAGAATCTCCCAAAAGCACAGTGTCATCAGCAAAAAGCAACTGTGACAACTCCCACTTTGTATTTGCTTCTTTATCTTTAGCCCAACACCTCTTGCCAAGACCCTCGCATTCACTTCTCTTACAACCCCATCTATAAATATATTGAACAACCACGGTGACATCACACATCCTTGTCTAAGGCCCACTTTTACTGGGAAATAGTCCCCTTCCTCCTACACACTCTAACCTGAGCCTCACTATCCTCATAAAAACTCTTCACTGCTTTCAGTAACCTTCCTCCTATTCCATACACCTGCAACATCTGCCACATTGCCCCTATCTACCCTATCATACGCCTTTTCCAAATCCATAAATGCCACAAAAACATCTTTACCCTATCCAAATACTGTTCACCTATATGTTTCACTGTAAACACTTGGTCTACACACCCCTACCTTTCCTAAAGCCCCTTGTTCATCTGCTATCCTGCTTTCTGTTTTACTCTTAATTCTTTCAATAATAACTCTACCATACACTTTACCAGGTACACTCAACAGACTTATTCCCCTATAATTTTTGCACTCTTTTGTCCCCTTTGCCTTTATACAAAGGAACAATACACGCTCTCTGCCAATCCCTAGGTACCTTACCCTCTTCCATACATTTATTAAATAATAGCACCAACCACTCCAAAATTATATCCCCACCTGCTTTTAACATTTCTATCTTTATCCCATCAATCCCAGCTGCCTTACCCCTTTCATTCTACCCACTGCCTCACGAACTTCCCCTACACCCACAACTGGCTCTTCCACACTCCTACAAGATGTTATTCCTCCTTGCCCTACACACGAAATCACAGCTTCCTGTCTTCATCAACATTTAACAAATCCTCAAAATATTCTCTCCATCTTCCCGATACTCTAACTCTCCATTTAATAACTCTCCTCTCCTATTTTTAACTGTCAAATCCATTTGTTCTCTAGGCTTCCTCAACTTATTAATCTCATTCCAAAACTTTTCTTATTTTCAACAAAATTTGCTGATAACATCTCACCCACTCTCTCATCTGCTCTCTTTTACATTGCTTCACCACTCTTTAACCTCTCTTTTTCTCTCCATATACTCTTCCCTCCTTGCATCACTTCTACTTTGTAAAAACCTCTCATATGCTAACTTTTTCTCCCTTACTACTCTCTTTACATCATCATTCCACCAATCGCTCCTCTTCCCTCCCGCACCCACTCGCCTGTAACCACAAACTTCTGCTGAACACTCTAACACTACATTTTTAAATCTACCCCATACATTTTCGACCCCATTGCCTACACTCTCACTAGCCCATCTATCCTCCAATAGTTGTTTATATCTTACCCTAACTGCCTCCTCTTTTAGTTTATAAACCTTCACCTCTCTTTTACTTACTGATTCTATTTTCCTTGTATCCCATCTACCTTTTACTCCCACTGTAGCTATAACTAAAAAGTGATCTGATATATCTGTAGCCCTCTATAAACATGTACATCCTGAAGTCTACTCAACAGTCTTTTATCTACCAATACATAGTCCAACAAACTACTGTCATTACGCCCTACATCATATCTTGTATACTTATTTATCCTCTTTTTCTTAAAATATGTATTACCTATAACTAAACCCCTTTCTATACAAAGTTCAATCAAAGGGCTCCCATTATCATTTACACCTGGCACCCCAAACTTACCTACTACACCCTCTCTGCATGTTTCTCCACTTTAGCATTTAGGTCCCCTACCACAATTACTCTCTCATTTGGTTCAAAAGTTCCTATACATTCGCTTAACATCTCCCAAAATCTCTCTCTCTCCTACACTCCTCTCTTCTCCAGGTGCATACACGCTTATTATGACCCACTTTTCGCATCCGACCCTTATTTTAATCCATAATCCTTGAATTTACACATTTATATTCCCTCTTTTCCTTCCATAACTGATCCTTCAACATTATTGCTACCCCTTCCTTAGCTCTAACTCTCTCAGATACTCCCGACTTAATCCCATTTATTTCTCCCCACTGAAACTCGCCTACCCCTTCAGCTTTGTTTCGCTTAGGGCCAGGACATCCAACTTCTTTTCATTCATAACATCGGCAATCATCTCTTTCTTATCATCCGCACTACATCCACGCACATTCAGACACCCCAATTTTATAAAGTTTTCTTCTTCTCGTTTTTAGTAGATTTGTACAGGAGAAGGGTTACTAGCCCATTGCTCCCGGCATCTTAGTCGCCTCATACGACACGCATGGCTTACGGAGGAAAGATTCTTTCCACTTCCCCATGGACAATAGAGAAAATAAAAAGAACAAGAGCTATTAAGAAAAAAAAGAAAACCTAGATGTGTGTATGTATATATATGCATGTGTATGCCAGTG
>WNWK01038261.1:0-18036 GCA_009830355.1 Cherax destructor | reverse complement strand
CTCCATCACCCCTCTTTCCATGCACTCACCTCCAACACACTCTCCATCACGCCACTGAAGACCTTTTCACCACCCTGTCTTCTCTCTGGGTCTTCACTCGTCACGATCGTTGTGCACAATAAATTTTTCATCGCAACTCAAAACTAAATACCTTTATTAGGACAAATCGTAACAAAATTATTGTAACTAAAGCCCATCGTAACTCAAGGGACCAGTAGTAGAGTTGTGAGTAGCTTATTCTTCTCTGGTTAGAAAGAACTGAAGTAGACAGCAGAATGTAATGCATCTGTTGTTTCAGTGTTGATGTGTGACCGGTAAACAGTAATGATAGTACACCTTGTAGAGATACACCTTAATGGGCGTGCCTTGCCCACACTGAAGGGAGTTAGACTCTTGGAGACTCTAGCTGCCATATATATATATATATATATATATATATATATATATATATATATATATATATATATATATATATATATATATATATATATATATATACATATGTCGTGCCGTTTAAGTAAAACTTGCGATTTTGGCTTAAATAGTAGCGCTCACCTTGCCATATAAGACAAGTGAAAATTTGTGTATGCAATAATTTCGCCAAAATCATTCTGAACATAACGAAAAAATATATTTCATTGTGTTTGTTTATTATTAAATTAATGTTAACGTATCTAAAATATATTTAGTTGGGTTAGGCTAAATTAAATTGCGCTTGTTGTAATAAGGTTAGGTAGGTTTTCAAAGTTTCTCTTGGTACAAAATTATAAATTCTTACATTAACATAAATGAAAAAAATATATCTTTAAACGTATAAGATAAAATTTTAGAAAGGACTTAATTTTAGATGAGTTCTTGCTAATTGACCAGTTTACTAATCGGCACGACATATATATATATATATATATATATATATATATATATATATATATATATATATATATATATATATATATATATATTTATATATATATGTCGTACTCGATTATTTAAAACTGGTCAATTAGCAAGAACTCATCTAAAATTAAGTCCTTTCTAAAAAAAAATATATATATATAATTCTTGTTGGTAGCTCCATTAATAGCATTAGAGGCATGCCTAGTGTTGCAACAAACCTGAGAATTATAAAGAAGACGTGTATGCAACAGGTCTCAGTCACCCACTGAACATGTGATGAACACTGTGGTTCAGACAACAAGGATACATCACAGTTACCAGTATAAAAATGTTCACTGATCTATATTACTGAATGTAAAAAAAATACAAAACCATACACTATTTATTATCTACAGTCTTCCTGGCATATCATCATGAATCTAAGTTTTTAATTACTGTGCCTAAAAAAACAACGGAAGAGACATCCTAGCCAGGCTGTAGCAGCAAGCAACCTAAATCTTTAAGTCGAAAGATTGAGTTTTTAATGTGAAGTGTGTGTGTGTGTGTGTGTGTGTGTTTGTGTGTGTGTGTGTGTTAGTTACCATTTTGTCCTAGGCACATGTCGATTTGACACTAGGCCTGTTGTATGTATGTGTGTGAGTGTGTGTGTGTGTAAGGAAACACTTCGAAATGTTTCCGCCCGTCGGGAATAGAACCCGGGCCCTCCGTGCGTGTGTGTGTGTGTGTGTGTGTGTACTCACCTAATTCACCTAATTGTGGTTGCAGGGGTCGAGACTCAGCTCCTGGCCCCGCCTCTTCGCTGTCTGCTACTGGGTCTCTGCTCTCCCTGCTCCATGAGCTTTATCATACCTTGTCTTAAAACTATGTATGGTTCCTGCCTCCACTATATCTTTCGCTAGTCCATTCCACTTCCTGACTACTCTGTGGCTGAAGAAATGTTTCCTGACATCCCTTTGACTCATCTGAGTCTTCAGCTTCCAGTTGTGTCCCCTTGTTTCTGTGTTCCCTCTCTGAAACAACCTGTCACTATCTACCTTGTCAATTCCCCAGTATTTTGTATGTCGTTATCATGTCTCCTCTGACCCTTCTTTCCTCCAGTGTTGTTAGTCCTATTTCCCTCAATCTTTCTTCATAAGACAGACCCTGAGTTGTGGAACTAACCTTGTCGCAAACCTTTGCACTTTCTCTAGTTTCCTTACGTGCTTGACCAGGTGTGGGTTCCAGACTGGTGCTGCATATTCTAGTATGGGCCTGACGTATACGGTATACAGTGTCTTGAACGATTCCTTGTTAAGGTAACGGAACGCTAATCTAAGGTTTGCCAGACGCCCATATGCTGCCGCAGTTATCTGGTTGATTTGTGCCTCCGGAGACGTGCTTGGCGTTATACTCACTCCAAGGTCTTTCTCCTTTGCCGAGGATTGTAGCCTTTGTCCGCCTAGCTTGTACTCTGTCAGCGGTCTTCTTTGCCCTTCTCCGATCCTCATGACTTTGCATTTGGAGGGATTGAATTCGGAAGCCAACTGCTAGACCAGATGTCGAGCTTGTCCAGGTCTGTTTGCAGCTTTGCCTGAGTCTATCCGTCCGTCATGTCATTTACATATATCAGGAATACACTGGTCCTAGAACTGACCCTGCGGTACACCGCTCGTCACAGGCGCCCACTGTGATACCTCACCAAGCGTGTGTGTGTGTGTGTGTGTGTGTGTGTGTGTGTGTGTGTGTGTTTGTGTGTGAGTGTATTTGTGTATACAATAAAACAAGAGCATTGGAGGGAGGGTAAAGGAAGTTTTGTGTGCTTGGACTTCCAGCAAGCATGTGTGAGCGTATTTGATAGGAGTGAATGGAGACAAATGGTTTTTAATACTTGACGTGCTGTTGGAGTGTGAGCAAAGTAACATTTATGAAGGGATTCAGGGAAACCGGCAGGCCGGACTTGAGTCCTGGAGATGGGAAGTACAGTGTCTGCACTCTGAAGGAGGGGTGTTAATGTTGCAGTTTTATAACTGTAGTGTAAAGCACCCTTCTGGCAAGACAGTGATGGAGTGAATGATTATGAAAGTTTTTCTTTTTGGGCCACCCTGCCTTGGTGGGAATCCGCCGATGTGTTAATAAAAAAAAAATTAAAAAATAAGAGCATTTTGTGAATTCATATATGAATGTTTGCATATTTTTGATACAGAGTATTATGTGTGTTTATATAATAATGTATGATTACGTTTGATTCATATAATTACGTGTGTTGCTACATTTATTCGTGTATATGTAGGTCTGATGGTGAATGTTCAGATTGTTATGTGAATTCTGAAGTGTTTGTATATATATATATATATATATATATATATATATATATATATATATATATATATATATATATATATATATATATATATATATAATATATATATATATATATATATATATATATATATATATATATATATATATATAAACAACACACATGAACAGTATAATGCAGAACCAAGAGACGAATAACAAGAAAAAAGATAACTGATAACAATTAATTACAGTTTCCATGTATGGAACTTGAAGGTTTACTCATGGACACTAATTTATATATCGGATAACGTTGAAAATACACTCACACAGCTAAATAATCGAATAAATTAAAAATTAATATGGATGTAATATGAAATATAAATAGAAGTCTCAAATTTTTAATAAGTGGCCAGGGCTTGGTGGGCTGCCTGGGTGAGCGACGTCTCTCATCTAGGTAGTCTACGGTCGTGGCTGTCCAGGAGGATGTTATTACTGGGAGCAGATTTCTGCGTGTCCTCCCCAGTAATAACATCTAACTGTTCTCTTTGTTCTGTTGGGTTGCTGTCTTGTCCTTCGGTTGTTGTCCTGTCCTTGTGGTGTGTTGTTGTCATCTCCTTGTGGTGTGTTGTTGTCTGGTCCTTGTGTTGTTGTCCTATCCTTGTGTTGTTGTTATATCCTTGTGTTGTTGTCTGGTCCTTGTGTTGTTGTCCTATCCTTGTGTTGTTGTTATATAATTGTGTTGTTGTCTGGTCCTTGTGTTGTTGTCCTATCCTTGTGTTGTTGTCTGGTCCTTGTGTTGTTGTCCTATCCTTGTGTTGGTGACCTCAGGGAAGTGGTGAATGGTGAATATCCGAGGGACAAGGATGGACACCTGAAGCCATGGACCTGAGTGAGGCATTCATAACTTAATGTTCTTCCCTTTCAAAACTTCAAGAACTTCGAGAACATCAAGACCTTCACCCCTCACCACCAGTTCATCACCCTCACCACCAGTCCTTCACCCTCACCACCAGTCCAACGCCCTCACCACCAGTTCATCACCCTCACCACCCGTCCATCACCCTCACGAAAAGTCCATCACCACCAACCATCACCATCACCCTCACTACCAGTCCATCATCCTCACCACCCGTCCATCACCCTCACGAAAAGTCCATCACCACCAACCATCACCGTCACCCTCACCACCAGTCCATCACCCTCACGAAAAGTTCATCACTACAAACCATCACCATCACCCTCACCACCAGTCCATCACTGTCACTATGAGTCCATCACCGTCACCACCAGTCCATCACACTCACAACCAGTCCATCACCCTCACCACCAGTTAGTCACTCTTACGACCAGTCCTTCACAATCGTCAGTCGTTCATCACAATCGTCAGTAGTTTATCACAATCGCCAATCGTTCATCAGAATTAAGAGTCGTTCATCACAAGCGTCAGTCATTCATCACAATCGTCAATCGTTCATCGCAAGCGTCAATCGTTCATCACAATCGTCAGTCGTTCATCACATCGTCAGTCGTTCATCACAATTCTTATAGGCACATCGCTCTCACTACTAATCCAGCACCCACCAGCAGTCCATCACCCTCACCACCAGTCCATCACCCTCACCACCAGTCCATCACCCTCTCCACCAGTCCGTCACCCTCACCGCTAGTCCATCACCCTCACCACCAGTCCATGAACGTCACCAGACCGTCACCCGCAACACCAGTCCATCACCGTCACAACCAGTCTATTACCCTCACCATCAGTCCATCACCATCATCCTCACCACTAGTCCATCACCCTCACCACCAGTCCGTCACCCTCACCACCAGTCCATCACCCTCATCACCAGTCCACTCTCACCAACAGTCCATCACCCTCACCATCAATCCATCACCATCATCCTCACCACCAGTCCATCACCCTCACCACCAGTCCTTCACCCTCACCACCAGTCCATCACCCTCACCACCAGTCCATCACCCTCACCACCAGTCCATCACCACAACCAGTCCATCATCCTCACCACCAGTTCATCACCCTCACCATCAGTCCATCACCACCACCCATCACCATCACCTTAACTACAAGTCAATCACCCTCACCACTAGTCCATCACCCTCAACCGCCATCACCATCATCTTCTAGATCACCATCATCCTGACCACCAGTTCATCACCCTCACCACCAATCCATCACCCTCACAACCAGTCCATCACCCTCACAACCAGTCCATCACCCTCACAACCAGTCCATCACCCTCACAACCAGTCCATCACCCTCATCACCAGTCCACTCTCACCAACTGTCCATCACCCTCGCCATCAATCCATCACCATCATCCTCACCACCAGTCCATCACCCTCACCACCAGTCCTTCACCCTCACCACCAGTCCATCACCCTCACCACCAGTCCATCACCCTCACCACCAGTCCATCACCACAACCAGTCCATCATCCTCACCACCAGTTCATCACCCTCACCATCAATCCATCACCATCATCCTGACCACCAGTTCATCATCCTCACCACCAGTCCATCACCCTCACCACCCGTCAGTCACCCTAACGAAAAGTCCATCACCACCAACCATCACCATCTCACTCACCACCAGTCCATCACCGTCACCACGAGTACATCACCCTCACCACCAGTTAGTCACTCTCACGACCAGTCCTTCACAATCGTCAGCTGTTCCTCACAATCGTCAGCCGTTCCCCACAATCGTCAGTCGCCAATCACAATCGTCAGTCGTTCATCATATACGTCAGTTGTTTATCACAATCGTCATTCGTTCATCAGAATTAACAGTCGTTCATCACAATCGTCATAGGTACATCGCTCTCACCACCAATCCAGCACCTACCAACTGTCCATCACACTCACCACCAGTCCATCACCCTCACCACCAGTCCATCACCCTCACCACCAGTCCATCACCCTCACCACCAGTCCATCACCCTCTCCACCAGTCCGTCACCCTCACCACCAGTCCATCACTCTCACCACTAGTCCATCAACGTCACCAGACCGTCACCTGCACCACCAGTCTATCACCCTCACCACCAGTCAATTACCCTCACCACCAGCCCATCACCCTCTCCACCAGTCCGTCACCCTCACCACTACCCCATCACCCTCAACACCAGTCCACCACCCTCACCACAAGTCCATCACCACAACCAGTCCATCATCCTCACCACCAGTTCATCACCCTCACCATCAGTCCATCACCACCACCCATCAACATCACCTTCACCACAAGTTCAACACCATCACCACCAATCCATCACCCTCACAACCAGTACATCACCCTCATCACCAGTCCACTCTCACCAAAAACCCATCACCCTCATCACCAGTCCATCACCAAGACCAAAACCCATCACCCTCACCACCAGTCCATCACCAACACCAAATGTCCAAACTCACCTCCAGTCCATCACCCTCACTACCAGTCCATCACCCTCACTACCAGTCCGTCACCCTCACGACCAGACCATCACCAACAACCATCACCATTACCACCAGTCCAACGCCCTCACCACCAGTTCATCACCCTCACCACCCGTCCATCACCCTCACGAAAAGTTCATCAACACAAACCATCACCATCACCCTCACCACCAGTCCATCACCGCCACTATGAGTCCATCACCGTCACCACCAGTCCATCACCGCCACTATGAGTCCATCACCGTCACCACCAATCCATCACCCTCAACCAGTCCATCACCCTCACCACCAGTTAGTCACTCTTACGACCAGTACTTCACAATCGTCAGTCGTTCATCACAATCGTCAATCGTTGTTACGGCCCCTTATCTAACAATGGTTGTTAGGTAGTTTCCTTACCGGCCGGCAGTCAAGGGGTTACGTCATCAGACCTGATGTTTGACTGCCGTGCCGGCTTGACTGACAGTGTTCACCAGACTCTAGTAGAGAGTGTCCACCTGACTCTCCTAGAGGGGGTCAACTATACTCTCCATAGTGCAAGGAAGAGTCTGTACACTCCAAGGTGTAGGGAAGAGTCTGTACACTCTCCAAGGTGTAGGGAAGAGAGTCCGGTGAGCACTCTCCAATGGTGTAGGGAGAGTCGGAAGGACACTCTACAATAGTGTATGTGGAGAGTCCGGTTGACGCTCTCCAGTGTGAGAGTATAGTTGACCCCCTCTAGGAGAGTCAGGTGGACACTCTCTACTAGAGTCTGGTGAACACTGTCAGTCAAGCCGGCACGGCAGTCAAACATCAGGTCTGATGACGTAACCCCTTGACTGCCGGCCGGTAAGGAAACTACCTAACAACCATTGTTAGATAAGGGCCGTAACACCCACCACAAAATGACCGACACACAAAGATTCAGGTACTACGTAATATAAGATTTATCCCAAACAGTCATTTCCCGGACAAACAAGATGATCCCGGACAGGCCACTCATATTACAAATAAAGAAACATTTGTAATAAACGACTGTTTGGGATACTGAGTAAAATATCGTATTTTCAATATTTATTATATTATTATTAATATAAAAACATATAGTACTCTGAATAAAATCATAAATCTATATAATCTGTGTAAAAACATATATAATCTCTTTATACACAATTATAACGTAGTAAAAATTCACAAGTAAAAACAATCATAAAATTCAGTGCAGTGTCAAACGTGGCTGCCATCGTCGTGTCACACAGGACACCACCACACCTCTAGTTATGACACGCATTCTCTTCCGTGTCATCAGACACCCTTGTCTCTGTGTTACACAACACGCCTTCTCTCCGTGTCACACGACACTCTCTGTGCACATGGCACGCCCCTGTGTCATGACTCCGTCTCTAAAACCTAGTCACCGTGTCATCCGACACCAACACCAAATCACACGACTATTCCACTTGTGTCGTGCCACCAGTTTTCACTACATCAATGAACACACACCAGTGACACTACAACACCAGTGACACTACAACACCAGTGACACAACTCAGTGACACTTTCAGGTACAGTCTCAACTCCGGGTACACAGTCTCAGGTACAAAACAGTCTCGGTACACTGTCTCCCTCGCAGGACACTACACTCTCCATAGTGCAGGTACACTCTCCATAGTGCAGGTACACTCTCCATAGTGCAGGTACACTCTCCATAGTGCAGGTACACTCTCCATAGTGCAGGTACACTCTCCATAGTGCAGGTACACTCTCCATAGTGCAGGTACACTCTCCATAGTGCAGGTACACTCTCCATAGTGCAGGTACACTCTCCATAGTGCAGGTACACTCTCCATAGTGCAGGTACACTCTCCATAGTGCAGGTACACTCTCCATAGTGCAGGTACACTCTCCATAGTGCAGGTACACTCTCCATAGTGCAGGTACACTCTCCATAGTGCAGGTAACTCTCCATAGTGCAGGTACACTCTCCATAGTGCAGGTACACTCTCCATAGTGCAGGTACACTCTCCATAGTGCAGGTACACTCTCCATAGTGCAGGTACACTCTCCATAGTGCAGGTACACTCTCCATAGTGCAGGTACACTCTCCATAGTGCAGGTACACTCTCCATAGTGCAGGTACACTCTCCATAGTGCAGGTACACTCTCCATAGTGCAGGTACACTCTCCATAGTGCAGGTACACTCTCCATAGTGCAGGTACACTCTCCATAGTGCAGGTACACTCTCCATAGTGCAGGTACACTCTCCATAGTGCAGGTAACTTCATAGTGCAGGTACACTCTCCATAGTGCAAGGAAGAGTCTGTACACTCCAAGGTGTAGGGAAGAGTCTGTACACTCTCCAAGGTGTAGGGAAGAGAGTCCGGTGAGCACTCTCCAATGGTGTAGGGAGAGTCGGAAGGACACTCTACAATAGTGTATGTGGAGAGTCCGGTTGACGCTCTCCAGTGTGAGAGTATAGTTGACCCCCTCTAGGAGAGTCAGGTGGACACTCTCTACTAGAGTCTGGTGAACACTGTCAGTCAAGCCGGCACGGCAGTCAAACATCAGGTCTGATGACGTAACCCCTTGACTGCCGGCCGGTAAGGAAACTACCTAACAACCATTGTTAGATAAGGGGCCGTAACAATCGTTCATCACAATCGTCAGTCGTTCATCACAATCGTCAGTCGTTCATCACAATCCTTATAGGTACATCGCTCTCACTACTAATCCAGCACCCACCAACAGTCCATCACCCTCACCACCAGTCCTTCACCCTCACCACCAGTCCATCACCACAACCAGTCCATCATCCTCACCACCAGTTCATCACCCTCACTATCAGTCATCACCACCACCCATCACCATCACCTTCACTAAAAGTCCATCACCCTCACCACTAGTCCATCACCCTCAACCGTTATCACCATCATCTTCTAGATCACCATCATCCTCAACACCAGTCCACCTTCACCAACATTACATCACGCTCACCACCTGTCCATCACTCTCACCACCAGTCCATCACCCTCACCAGCGATTCATCACTCTCAATACAAGTCCATCACTCTCTCCGTCCATCACAAGTTCATCACCCTCAGCACTGATCCATCACCCTCACCAACAGGCCATCACAATCACTACCAAGACATCACCCTCACCACTAGGCCATTACCCTCACCAACATCACCACCAGTCCATGACCCTCACCACCAGTATATCACCCTCACCACCAGTCCATCACCGTCAAAACCAATTCATCACTCTCACCACCAATCCATCACTCTCACCACAAATCCATCACACTCAAGAGCATTCCATCGCCCTCAAAACCAGTCCATCACCTTCACCAGCAATCCATCAACCATACCACTAGTCCATCTCCCTCACCACCAATCCATTACCCTCACAACCAGTCCGTCACCCTCATCACAAGTCAACTTTCACCACCAGTTCATCACCCTCACCATCAGTCCGTCACCACCACCCATCACCATCACCTTCACTACAAGTCCATCACCCTCACCACCACTCCATCACCCTCACCACTATTCAGTCACCCTCAACCGCCATCACCATCATCTTCTAGATCACTATCATCCTCAACACCAGTCCATCAGCCTCACCATCGATCCATCACCCTCACCACCAATCCATCACCCTCACAACCAGTCCAACACTCTCACAACCAGTCCATCACCCTCGTCACCAGTCACCTTCACCAACAGTCCATCACTCTCACCCCCAGTACATCACTCTCACCACCAGTCCCTCACCGTTACCACCAGTCCATCACCCTCACCACTAATCCATCACTCTTACCACCAATCCATCACCCTCACGAACATTCCATCGCCGTCACACCCAGGTCCATCACCTCCAAGACATCACCCTCACAACTGTCCAGAACCCTAACCAGAATCATACTCTCCCACCACAGTCCATCACTTCACCACCAAGTCCATCTCTGTCACCACCAGTCCATTACATCACCAATCCATCAGTCCTCACCACCAAGTCCATCACCCTCTCCACCATTCCATTTCCCTACCAGCAATCTATCACTCAAAACCAATCATCACCCTCTCCACAGTCCATCACCCTCACCATCAGTCCATCACCTCACCATTCCTCACCTCACCACAGTCCATCACTCACCACCAGTCCCATCACCTTCACTACAGTCCATCACCCTCACCACCAGTCCATCACCCTCACCACCAGTCCATCACACTCAACCACCAGTCCATCATCTTTCACCACCAGTCCATCCCCTCACCACCAATCCATTACCCTCACAACCAGTCCGTCACCCTCTCACAAGTCAACTTTCACCACAGTTCATCACCCTCTCCATCAGTCCGTCACCCCTCCACACCATCACCCTCACTACCAGTCCATCACCCTACACCATCCTCTCACTCTCCACCATATTCAGTCACCTCACCCCATCACTATCACCTTCTAGGTCACTTCCATCCTCAAACCAGTCCATCAGTTCACCAACAGATCCATCACTCTCACCACCATCCATCACCCTCACAACCAGTCAACACCTCACAACCAGTCCATCACCCTCTCACCAGTCCACCTTCATCAACAGTCCATCACTCTCACCCCAGTACATCACCTACCACCAATCCGTCACCGTTACCACCAGTCCATCACCTCACCACTATCATCACCCTCACCACCAATCCATCACCTTCACCAACATCCATCCCGTCAAAACAGTCCATCACCTCACCGCAATCCATCACTCCTCACCACTTGTCCATAATCCCTCACACCAATCATACCTCACACAAGTCCATCAACCTCACCACCATCCATCACTTCACCACCAATCCATTATTCATCACCAATCCATCATCTCACCAACAGTCCATCCCTCACACCAGTCCATTTCCCTCACCAGAATCCATCCTCCAAACCAATTCCATCACCCTCCCAAATCCATCACCTCACCATCATCCATCACTCTCCACCAATTCCTTACTCTCACCCCAGTCCATCACCTCACACCATTCCATCCCCCCACCAGTCCCACCTCATCCACCATCCATCACCCTCACCACTAGTCCCTCACATCTCACCACCAGTCCATCATTTTTCCCACCAGTCATCACCCTCACCACCAGTCCATCACCCTCACCACAGTCCATTACCCTCGCACCAGTCCACCTTCACCATAGTTCATCACCTCTCCACCACTTCCTACCTCTCCCACCGATCCATCACTTCACCAGCATCCTTCACCCTTATCACCAGTCCGTCACTCTCCACCACATCCATCACTCTCACCACCAACTACCACTCACCATTCACCCAACCAGTCCATCACCTTCACCACCAGTCCATCACCTTCACCACCAGTCTATCACCCACACCACCGATCCATCACCCTCACCACCAGGCCATCACCCTCACCACTAGGCAATCACCCTCACCAAAATCACCACCAGTGTATGAACCTCACCACCAGTCCATCACCCTCACCACCAGTGCATCACTGTCACCACAAGTCCATCACCCTCACCACCAATCCATCAATCTCACCGCCAATCCATCACCCTCATGACCATTCCATCGCTCTCAAAACCAGTCCATCTCCTTCACCAGCAGTCCGCTAGTCCTTAACCATCACCACCGATCCATCACTCTCACCACAAATCCATCACCCTCAACACCAGTCCATTACCTTTACCACCAGTCCATCACCCTCACCACCAGTCCATCATTTTCACCAACAGTCCATCACCCTCACCACCAGTCCATCACCCTCACCACCAGTCCATCACCTTCACCACCAGTCCATCACCTTCACCACCAGTCCATCACCCACACCAACGATCCATCACCCTCACCACCAGGCCATCACTCTCACCACAAATCCATCACCCACAGCTCCAATCCATCACTCTCACCACCAATCCATCATCTTCACCAGCAATCCATCAGCCTCACCACCAGTCCATCAGCCTCACCACCAGTCCATCACCCTCACCACCAGTCCATAACCCTCTCCAGCAATCCATCACTCTCAAAACCAATCCATCACCCTCACCAGCAATCCATCACCCTCACCATCAGTCCAACACTGTCACCAGTCCATCACCTTTACCACCAGTCCATCACCCTCATCACCAGTCCATCAGCTTCACCACCAGTCTATCACCTTCACCACCACTCCATCGCCCTCATCACCAATCCATCACCCTCACCACCAGTACATCAACCTCACCACCAGTCCATTACCCTCACCAGCAATCCATCACTCTCCATCCAGTGTCGTCAGGTCGATTAACCTCTCCTCGTAGGACATGCCCCTTAGCTCCAGGACTAGTCTTGTTGCAAACCTTTACACTTTCTCTAATCACTCTTGTTGCAAACTTTGTCTAATTCCTAACGTACTTGGCTAGGTGTTGGTTCCAAACTTGTGCTGCATTCTCCAATATAGGCCTAACGTACACGGTGTGTGTTGTGGGGTTCTTTTCATAGATTTGGTAATATTAACAGACGATGAGCTTGGGTTTTGGTAGCGTTTAATGAGGCGTTGGCTATATGGGAGCTGAGAGCCTATGCCTGTGTCCGTCTGTCCTGCACTGAGTCTGGATGGTAACTGAGGCTACTAGGCCGCCCGGCGCTGAGGCATTCAAAAGGCAGGCCTATCATTGGCTAATGCCAGATCACATGGGCAGAGGTTGGAAATCACGTGAACAGCCGTGGTGCAGCCGTTAGAAGTACGAACCGTACAGCTCGGGCATGCTACGTATGGCGTCTCGACATACAACTATACAAACTAAGGACAACAGGCAACAACTCTCAGCTGATTCTATACAATGTCAAAGTACACAACAGTTGAACATTATACTTCACATGGATATTATCGTGACGGAACAATCTACATTACTATATGATGCATCATGATACATAGGAATTAATTAAATGAGCTCATGCTAGAAAATCATGATAAAAGAGATAAAAAAAATTTGTTCGATCGAACTGTCTTCATGTGATCTACGAATTCTGAGGAAATATATTTACAAGAAGGTAGTGATTGACAGACAAGGTAGATCTGGTGCACTCAAATCTATACTGTTAATTCTCAGAACTCGGGGAGAACGTGAACACCTAAAAAAAAATTTGAATGATACTAATTAGATATTATAACACACAGTTAAACACTTACTACATTATTTATCTATACAGGTTATTTACATTTAACCCCAACTCTGCTAGGGTGAGATTGATATAGGCTGTATAATTATCATCTCTGGGTGGATCAAACTCTGTTACAATAGGTAACTCAACTTCTGATTGAGGAGGATCTACACTGGTATCTACAAATGATACTTGAGGATTAATTAACACTTGCCGTGTACGTAGGGAATAACGACATTCAGGTTGATCTGACTGATCATTAGAGATAGAGGGTACAGCAACAGGAGAATTATCAGATTCTGTCTCACTTATCTGATTATCAGGGGTGTCAGGGACTTCGTCATCATCATCGCATACTAACTTCATATGATCTAAATGCGATTCTTTAAACTGACCCGTACTAATTTCTCTAACTTTATACTTGTTGCCATTAATATGTTCGACTACTCTATAAGGACCAACGAACTTTTGATCGAGTTTTGGCATTGCTGACGTTTTATTAAAGTTGAACAGCATGACTCTGGACCCTACTTGAACTTTAGTCGGTTTGGCTTTAGTATTAGTTACTCTAGTAAATTCTGCTGTTGACTTATGAAGTGTTTCACGGATTCGTCTGAAAACACTTTGAGCTTGACTGGTACGAACTGCTACGAAATCATCTGGATTGTAAGTCGGTTTCGGATTGGAATATAACAGCTCATAAGGCAAACGCTTATCGACACCGTACAGTGCATAATGAGGGGTATCACCTATTGAAGCGTTAAAGGCAGAATTTATGGCACATTGAACATCAGGAATGACTTCATCCCAGGTTACACTATTGGGATTGATGGTAGCTCTCAAAACGTCAAGGACTTTCTTATTCGTTCTTTCTGCTAACCCATTACTGGCAGGATGGTGCGGAACAATGGTTGATTTTGTAATCTTGTATAGTTTACACAAGTTTTCTAGGATCTCATTACAAAATTCACCTCCATTATCTGTTATGAGGGACTTAGGAGTGGTATGTCTACAGATTATACGTTCCTTGAATACTTTTGCTACTGTTTCGGCAGTCTTATCTGGGATAGGAACTAACTCACAAAATCTGGTAAAGTGATCAACCATCACACACAGATGTTTGTTTCCACTGGAAATTAGTCAACAGATCTAGTGCAACTCTTTCCCATGGCTCACTAGTAGTAGGAAAGATCTGGATTGGATTAGGACCGTTGATATTACCCTTGTGTTTCATACAAACACTACACTTCTTGACATACTCAGTAATATCGGTAGACATACGAGGCCAAAAGTATTTCAATCTGGCTTGTTTCACAGAACGATCCATACCAGGATGTGCAACATCTGGTACATCGTGAACTAGCTGCAAGGCTACTTTCACTAGTGACTGTGGAATTACTAACTGGTATACTCTTCTACTAGGATTACCCAACTCAGTAGTGCGATACAGTAATTCTTGGTTCATGACAGTCACTAATGGGTGCTGGTGGCTTCACAGAGAGAATAAGATCTTCCTGGAGCAGGAATCGAACCACACCAGACCACAAGGGGTCTTGTCTTTGAGCAGTCTTTACATCCTCAGCACTAAATGGAGGATCGGCAGTTACTACACTGACATGACGCGACAAAGCATCAGCAACTACATTGGATTTGCATAACTGTATAATTGCGTTCAGTCTTAGTAAGGACTCGGCTAGCAAATGCAAATAATCTCTTAAACTGAGTTTTCTTTATTCACTAAGAACTGGGAACACTTTCCTACTGGAGGAATGAACGGCACGGTGTAGTGGAAGGACTCTCCCCGGGTGAAATAGATAGCTCAATAACACAAAGTATGAGCAAAGGGGAACGGCTCTCACTATCTCTTACTGCAGGTAATAATTACTCGACACACGACACTTTACTCTGCAAAGGACTTACTGTCAACTGGGATAATATCACTATCTGGAACACAACACAACAGACACTCTAGTAAACACTAGCCACAGAAACGTCTTTCTGCAGGCGGCATGTGACAACAAGAGATGGCATAACTCATATCAAACAGTCTTTACTCAACAAGGCGTCCCCTGGAAAGGAACTACCACTTGAACAAGAGCCAACACAGGGATAGTACACTATCCTGTGTGCAATTATGACTAGATTCCAGACAGGAGTGACAGTTTTACTAGTTTCTTGACCGCTCGGCTACGTTAATACATAATGCACAAAGCTATCAGGACTGACTTTGAACTTCACATTCCGCAGAACTGTTATAACTCTCTGATACAAGCTGTGAGAACAAACACATTGCTCAAGAGCTAGATACTGTCTTTCAGTCGGTAAGGAACTATCAGAATCACGAAGGAAACTATATTGACTCTGTGGCTGGGTAGGTCTAGCATTCGTTAAGGGACTATCATGAATTTCAGCAAGGGCATTTGGAACATTAGGGGACTGAATGCCATTATTAGCTACACTACTGTGAGGTAAGTGAGACATACTTGCAATGAAAATTGCACAAAGACTAATTCAGGTAAAAATGAGAATGGTAAAATATTCACAGTACACAATTAGTTAAAATGGTAATTAACAAGTCATTGAATAGATGCAGAAAAGGGGTTAAAACAACTAATATACACTGCATAAGAAGGTAAAACTCACTGATTTTTGACTGTAAAAATTTAAGGAATTACTTTACAAATTGCAATAAAAAGGCAATATGAATACTGTATGGATTAACTGCAAAGTGATCTCTCTCTACTAGAATTTAAACACAAGATTACTAGATGAGAAATAATAAATCAATGCAAAGTGGAAATACAATAAAAAAAATTGTATTCAACTGGAAAAATATTAGAAAACAAATTTTCTTAAAAGAAAATGACACTAGAATTTAATATGCATTGCAGCGACACTGGTCTGTAGTTTAATGCTTCGTGTCTGTCTCATTTTTTAAAATTTGGGACGACATTTGCTGTCTTCCATACCTCAAGTAGTCGCCCTGTTTCGATTGATGTGTTGAAGACTGTTGTTAGTCCTATTATATAGTCTCTTGCTTCTCTTCTGTCTCCTCTCTTCGGTTCATCAAAATTCCATTGTGTTTTGATGTGCAGTGCCACTCGTCCACCCTCTCTGTTCCCCTCTGTCTTTCTTCAAGATCTCATATCCCGTTGGAAAGATGACATCTGTTATCTTTCTTGTGAGTTTGGTTTCTGTGACAACTATGCTGTCCGGTGATGCCTTTTTGATTCTTTCGTGCCACTCCTCCCACATATTCGTGTGTGTGCTTCTGTGTGTGTGTATATGTACTCACCTAATTGTGGTTGCAAGGGTCGACTCATAGCTCCTGGCCCCGCCTCTTCACTGGTCGTGCGTGTTTGTGTGTAAGTACTCACTTAGTTGTACTCATCTAGTTGTGGCTGCAGGGGTCGAGTCACAGCTCCTGGCCCCGCCTCTTCACTGGCCCCTACTAGGTCGCTCTTCCTGCTCCATGAGCTTTATCATACCTCTTCTTAAAGCTATGTATGGATCCTGCCTCCATTACATCACTTCCCAGGCTATTCCACTTCCTGACAACTCTGTGTCTGAAGAAATGCTTACTAACATCCCTGTGATTCATCTGAGTCTTCAACTTCCAACTGTGTCCCCTTGTTGCTATGTCCCATCTCTGGAACATCCTGTTTCCGTCCACTTTGTCAATTCTTTTCAGTCAGTATTTTATGTAGTTATCATATCCCCCCCCCCTATCTCTCCTGTCTTCCAGTGTCGTCAGGTCCATTTTCCTTAACCTCTCGGGGACTATTCTTGTTGCAAACCTTTGCACTTTAAATAACAAAAAAGGCACAATACCGTGACTGGAACAATACACACACAACCCGCACATAGAAGAGAGGAGCTTACCCTTCCCATTTCATAGACTCTGCTTTCTCTAGTGCTACACGGACTTTCTTCTCTCCTAAACCCCCTACTCCTGGGAACTCTCCTGTCCTCTGCCTTCCCTACATCTCTGGTCTCTTTAATCTCAACAACTCTCTCTGTTCTCTGTTCCGCCAGACTAACACTCTTCGCACTAAGGGGTAAATGGGGCAATTTCCGTTCAAATACTTGATTTTTCCCCAATTTCTTTTATTTTTGGTGTGCATATATATGTAGAAGAATATGAGAAAGTTTCAATAAGAATGGCCAACAAACAACTGAGAAAAAAAATATTTACTGATTTTGACAGCACGATATGTTGTGTGGAACTGTGTCAAACGCCTTCTTACAGTCCAAGAAAA
>WNWK01038260.1:0-18036 GCA_009830355.1 Cherax destructor | reverse complement strand
TGGCACTATGGTCTGTCTTGACACAGAAGATATGGCCTATGGTCTGTCTTGACACAGAAGATATGGCACTATGGTTTTGTCTTGACACGAAAGATATGGCACTATGGTCTATCTTGACACAGAAAAATTGGCATTTATGGTCTGTCTTGACACAGAAGATAGGCACTATGGTCTCTCTTGACACAGAAGATATGGCACTATGGTCTGTCTTGACACAGAAGTATGGCACTATGGTCTGTCTTGACACAAAAAGATATGGCACTATGGTCTGTCTTGACACAAAGATATGGCACTATGGTCTGTCTTGAACAAGAAGATATGGCACTATGGTCTGTCTTGACCCACAAGATATGGCACTATGGTCTATCTTGACACAGAAGATATGGCACTATGGTCTGTCTTGACACAGAAGATATGGCACTTGGTCTGTCTTGACACAAAAAGATATGGCACTATGGTCTCTCTTGACACAGAAGAAATGGCACTATGGTCTGTCTTGACACAGAAGATATGGCACTATGGTCTGTCTTGACACAGAAGATATGGCACTTGGGTTGTCTTGACAAAAAGATATGGCACTATGGTCTGTCTTGCCCACAGAAGATATGGCACTATGGTCTTTTTCTTGACACAGAAGTATGGCACTATGGTCTGTCTTGACACAAAAAGATATGGCACTATGGTCTGTCTTGACACACAAGATAAAATTTATGGTCTTCTTGACACAGAAGATATGGCACTATGGTCTGTCTTGACACAGAAAAAAATATGGCACTAGGTTTCTCTTGACACAGAAGATATGGCACTATGGTCTGTCTTGACACAGAAAGATATGGCACTATGGTCTGTCTTGACAAAAGAATATATGGCACTATGGTCTGTGGAAGCTAAAACAGGTGAGACTCTGGATATATAAAAAATAATGGAGCACAATGAATGGTACAGACTTTATTCAACTGGTTATTTAGGACACTGGTAAGGGAAGCACTGAATAAACTAATGCATAGAAGTAGCATAGAAACACAAGGAAATGCAATGAAAATGAGGTAAAACACAAGAGAATAATAATACACAACACTGAAAAGAACACAAATTAAAATAAAATAAGTAAGATCTTCCTGGTTGACTAAAAACAATGATATTGTACACAAGTCAAAGAATAAATTTGGACACAGGAAATACATACTTATTTCCCAGGTGTAGAGAATTAACATAAAAGATGTCAAATGAGACAAAGAAAATGAATGATAGCACTGTAAAAAGTATTATAAATTCTACTGAACTGCTATTGACACCAATAGTGTCACACCAGTACAACACCAATAGTGTCACACCAGTACGACACCAATAGTGTCACACCAGTGCCACGCCAAAAGTGTCACCCAGTACGACACTAATAGTGTCACACCTTCAACACCAATGGTGTACACCATACGATACCAATATTGTCACCCAGTACGACACCAATAGTGTCACACCAGTACGACACCAATAGTGTCACACCAGTACGACACCAAAGTGTCACACCAGTACGACACCAATAGTTCACACCAGTACGCACCAATAGTGTCACACCAGTACGACACCAATAGTGTCACACCATTGACACCAATAGTGTCACACCAGTACGACACCAATAGTGTCACACCAGTACGACCCAATAGTGTCACACCAGTACAACCAATAGTGTCACACCAGTGCCACGCCACCAGTGCCACACCACCAGTGTCACCCAGTACGACACTAATAGTGTCACCCAGTGCAACACCAATGGTGTCACACCAGTACGGCACCAATGGTGTCACACCAGACGACACCAATATTTTCACACCGTCACGACACCAATAGTGTCACACCAGTACGACACCAATAGTTCCCAAAAGTACGACACCAAGAGTGTCCACCAGTACGACAACAATAGTGTCACACCAGTACGCACCAATATTTTCACCCCAGTACGACACCAATAGTGTCACACCAGTACGACACCAATAGTGTCACACCAGTACGACACCAATTGTCACACCAGTACGACACCAAGAAATGTCACACCAGTACGACAACAATAGTGTCACACCAATTTCTACACCAATAGTGTCACACCGGGACGCACCAATAGTGTCACACCAGTACGACACCAGAGTGTCACACCAGTACGACAACAATGGTACACCAGTACGACACCAATAGTGTCACACCAGTGCCACGCCCCAGTGTCACACCAGTACGACATTAGTGTCACACCAGTGCAACACCTATTTCACACCAGTACGGCCCAATAGTGTCACACATATTAAACCCCTTGGGTCACGGCCCAGAGGTTGTGTGCGCTTGCTCCTGGTCAGTCTTTGGCAACTTCCGATTTTCTCCAAGATGGCGACCGTGTTCGGAGGAGGAGCAACACGGTGTGTGTGGGCTTCTTAAAGGGAGCCATTTCCCCTAACGCTTCAGTTTTGCTGCCGGCGATTCCGTGACACTTTTTGTATTTTCGGGAAAACCATTGGCATTGCATTAAATGGTTCGCGAGGATCTTCGTGAAGTTTGATACAGTGGAGGCTTTAAAAAAAACTGTGGAGAGGTACCAGGAAGCACCTCACTGTAACACTGGGATAAAAAGTCCGGCTCAGGGATGCCTCAAACATTACACCTTTGTGAAGGTCCGTAATGTGCCATTTGAGGCCATTGGATTGGATGTCAGTGAGGCCTTTGAAAGGTATGGTGTGGTGCATTCTGACATGGGAAGGTGGACTGAAGGAATATATCTGGGTTGCCAGAAAGGTTCCTTACATTGAAAATGACTTTGAAAAGGCCTATCCTCCTTGCTGCTGGAGGCCTTTGGGGCGCAGGTGTTTGTTCCTCGCGGGACAGCGTAGGACATGTCGTATGTGTGGGGAATATGATCACATGGCGGGGTGTCCCCCCATCATGGCCCCAAGACCAATGGTTCACAGGTCCTGTGATGCATATCCCCTTGGAGAGTCAACACCTGAGATTGTGGAAGGACTGGGAAAGGCCAGTGGGGGCAGAAGTAGGGGAAAAGGTGTGGGGAAAGTTGTGTAACGTCCCTGAGGAGTTGAAAGCTCCAACAATCGATGGGCCTGGAAAAGATAATGAGTCTGGGGATTTGGTAGAGGTGGGTGACCTACAGGTGGACCTATCGCAACCATTGCAAGAGATGTTGCGAACGTTTCTGGAAGATCCGGAGGTGATTTCCTCTGAGTTGAAGGACACTTACAGGTGGAGGAGGGTAGAAGCAACCAGGGCGTGAACGTGCCAGAAGCTGGGGAAGACAGGTTGCAGGTGCAGGAAGTGGAGGCTGATGTGCATAGGAATGGGGACACGGATGTAATGGAGGTAGGGGAGAATCAAGAAAGAGGGCAGGAGAGGTGTCAGATGATGATGTCCTCACACCTGGCCAGCGTACAGGTAAGAAAACATATGTAGAGATGGCACGGAAGGGGAAGGTGGGGGCACAGGTGAGGGTATGGGATCAGGGAGTGAGGAGTGTTAGAGATAAAGGTTTAGGGAAGGGTGCCACGGCCCGCCCGCAAAGCACAGAGGAAAGCCCCTTTGGCGTATTCAAGTGTTTAACGATTAATGTGAATGGCCTAAGGGCAGAAATTAAACGTAGGTGGGTGGAGGTAGTGTTAAGACGATATGACGTAGATGTAATTTTTATACAAGAACATAATTTTAGGTGTGGTCGAGAGTTGAGGTTGAAAGGTTATGAGGTGTATGCAGGTAACTCGGGGAAATTAAAGGGTGGGGTGGCTGTGGGGGTGAAGGAGTCCAGTCCCTTTCGGTTGTTAGCTTGGGAGGAGGGGGGAGGGAGAGTGGTGAGGGTGGATGGGCATTGGGGCGACATTCGGGTATGTTTCATGGGAATATATATGCCAGCTGACAATAATCGACGTGTAAAGGATGAATTTGTAAGGGAGGTTTTGACATATCATTTACGGGGTTTGCCTATGATTACTCTGATGGGTGGGGATTGGAATTGTATAATCAGGAAAAAAGATGTAGAACCTAGAGGGGCGGGTTGTGAATTAGGGACGTTGCGTGTTTTACTGAGGGAGGTGGGAGTGTTCGATGTGGTACGGGGTGATGAATGGAGGGTGGAGCATACTTTTGTGAGGAGAGGCTATGCAGCCCGGTTGGATCGTGTTTATGCAACAAGAGACGTTACAGTGGGGAGGGTGCAAACGCTTGATATTGGTTTTTTTGACCATCGTGGTGTATTAGTAAGGGTGGAGTGGGATGGAATGGTCCGAAGGTACAATGGTTATTGGAAGTTGAATGTGCGTTTGCTGGCGGGGGAGGGGAGGGAGGTCGTTTGAGGAATGGTGGGGGTCTTTCTGGTTAGAAGGAGCAGAGGTAAGGGAGAAAGATTTTTTTTGGGCTGGTGGGAAAAAGTGCAAAGGAGGGAATAAGGGACTTTTATAGGAATCAAGGAAGAGATGAGGCAAGGTGGAAGTTTGGTCTTCAGAAATATTTGGAGGGTCAGCTTAATGAATGCTATGAGGGTGGGGTTGGTAGGTATGGGGAAATAGAGGGGTTAAGGGAAGGTTGAGGGATATTCAAAATGATCGTTTTGATGCGATCAGAGTAAGAGGAGGTATTGAGGAGCGTTGTGGGGAGATAGACCGTCCAGGTTGCGTGTTGAGGAGGTTTAGAGATAGGCAGAGGGGTAACACGATTATGGGGATTGAGGTGTGTACAGGGTGGGAGGATATGAAGTGGGACAGGTGCTCAGGACAACGGATGGCATAAGTAATTATGCCGATCATTGGTTTGGGAGGAAATTATCATTGAGTGTAGGGACGGGTAGTGCCGGGAGGTCCTTCGGAAGGGATCCTGTGTCGTTTGGGGAGGAAGACCGTAAGGAGTTGGGTGGAAGTATAAGTGAGGAGGAAGTGGGGAGGCAGTGTCTAGATTAAGTCTAGGAAGGCACCAGGTTTAGACGGGATACCAAATGATTTCTATGTAGTGCATTGGGAAACGTTGAGAGAATGTTTAGTGCATTTGTTTAATTGTATGAAGGATGGGGTAGGTTAGGGGAGACGAGGGGACGGGGGTAGTTGTTCTGGTGCCGAAGGAGGAGGGGGAGAACCTTGGGTAATTACAGGGCGATATCCCTCATGTGTGGAGATTATAAAATCTTCGCAAAAATTTTAGGGAATAGAATGAAAAAGGTGCTTGTAAAGTCATACATCAGGGGCAGTTTGGTATACCTGGAAGAAGTATGAGTGTAGGACATGGGAGAATAGGGGATTTTATTGAAGGTAGGACGGGAGGGGTGTCTTGGGAATAGATTGGAAGGAAGCAATGATTGTGTGAATAGAAGCATGTTGGGAATTATATTGAGGAGTCAAGGTTTTGGGGAGGAAATTGCTGGATGGGTTGAGACATTGTATAGTTCTCGAAGGTGTGTGTACAGGTGAATGGAAGTTGGGGAAACAGGTGGTGATGGAAAGGGGTCTGAGACAGGGGTGTCCCATATCTCAGATCCTTTTCGCGTCATGCAGGATCCCTTTTATAGGTTAATAGAGGAAGGAGTAGGAGAGAGGGGAGAGAGGGGAAGAGGGGGTGGGAGTGTGGGCATCGTGGGGTATGTGGATGATACTACTGTAGTTGGTGGGTGGAACAGAAGGGCTGGTTAATGTGGGACGATTCTAGAGGTCTTTGGAGCAGCGACAGGAATGAGGGTTAATGGAGCCAAGTCTAAGTTATTGGAGGTGGGTACGTGGGTGGGGGGGGGCTTGGGGAAGGTGTATGGATGGAATGTTGTGGATAGAATAAAGATCTGTGGAATTGTGTATATGGCAGATGTGAGAGTGGCCAGGCAGGTGAATTCTGAGGAGGTGGTGGGTAGGGCTCTGGGTAGAATGAGGGGTTGGAGGGCAGGGGATGTTACGCTGTTGCAACGTGGTGGTGGGGAACACACTTAGTAAGTAAGGTGTGGCATGTAGCTGCGGTGTATCCTTTAAGGATGGTCGACATCAGGGAATTACAAAAGAAAGTGTTACGGTATGTGTGGGGGTATGGGCGCCGTGGCTTCGAAAGGAAGTTGTCATGATGAGTGTCAAGAGGGGGGGGTTGGGCCTCATTTCTTTGGAACATCGTGTGAAAGCAGTTTATGTGAAACAGTGTTTTTTAAGGAAGGGTGGGGTGAGAGGTCAACGAGTAGGAGCGGTCATGGAGGATGTACGGAAGTGGTGGAGTGGGAGGGACCTGCGGGTGTGTGAGGACATGGCTAGACAGTTATTGGCAATGAGGGAGCCTAAAAGGGCAAAGGTGGGCAGGTTGGGGACGGGAGTGAAAGGGTGGGGTGGTACAGGGTCAAGCGGAATTTTCCAGTTTATGATTGGAGGGGATTTGGGGTATGTTCAGGAAGATCCGTTTGTGCCTAAGGTACGGGAGGTGGTTTACAGATTTCTATTAGGTATATTGGCATCGAGGTCTGAATTATATAGGATGGGGTTGGTGGGTACGAATGAATGTCAGAGGTGCGGAGATGAGGAGACAGCATATCATGCTGTATATTTTTGTGAGTCTTTAGAGGGGGTGAGGCTATGGTTGTCAAGGGTGATTGGATTGGTGGGGGGGAGAAAAATTTCGACCTTACGGGCTTTAAGCTTTGATGTTGGGGGAGTATCGAGAGAAGTGGGGAGGGCAATTATGTATGTAATTGCGGATTTCTGTATGTATCATGGGGAATGAGAGAGGTGGGAGGGGACTGTAGGGTGAAAGCCTTAGCGGCTCATGTGTATCGCTCAATGTGTAGGAATAGGCTATTGTATGGAGATAAATGGGTATCAAGTTTCTCTGAGGGATATAGGACATTAACAGTAGCAAAGTTATTACGGTGATGCAGAGTAGAGCTGGAAAGGACTGGATTCTTTGGAAGACAGAGTAGTTAGGGGGTCGATGTTGTGTTGAATGAGGTTTAGGGTGCATAGTAGTGTGAATGTTGAGGGGGGTCGACTGGCGACGAGAATGCTTGTTATTGAGCAACGGGGAAAAGACAGCTGGACGCGGAAAGGTGTTGAATAGGTATGAGAGGATGACAGGATGAACTTGTTTGGATTTGACTTTACGTAATGACGTGACAAAGACCAGGTTCAAGGAAAAGGAGTACGCACAAGGGGCTTTCTGAAGTGTTGGAGCATGGTAATTGATGTTTGTTTTATGAGACAGGAAGGTATAGTTCCCTGACGCTGTACGGGATCATTTAATATTGTTCTCAAATAGTACATATTATGTTTCTTATCAGTACTCTCAAAATAGGTAATTAAAATTTGTTGTGGAGTTATTGTAATATTACCACAAGATTAGTGGTATCAGAGAAGGTTTTTTACATTATCATTGTCATTGTGTAATGTTATTGTATAGCTCCGTTTCATATACATCATATCATTGTCGTTAGGCAATGTGAAAGTACCGTACTGTTTTGTATAGTTTTTGGAATTAATGATGCTAACGATCTTATTGTATGGGTATTATTTGGGAAAAATTTTGTATGATGATTAAGGGTATCATCATAGTACATAGATTATGTATAGCAGTACTTAGTTCTTATTTTTTGTGTGTGTATTTATGAATTATTGTATGTTGTTATGGTGATATATGCTCTGCGGGTTAGGATACGTGCTTGTATTCAGTGATAGGAGTAGTCTAATAGGGATAGGGGAAGGAAATTGAGTTGGCCTTGTCAAGTGATATGTGACAAGTGATATGTGTTATGAGTCTTGATGGAATACCCATCATTTAGATGGTTATTCCTTTATATGTTGGATAATAACTTACAACTTGAGTGGTATCAGATAAGACTTCGAATAATTGTTATTATGTAATGTTACAGTAAAGCACAGTTTTAAACATAATTAAGATGGCAGTCTTAATGCCTATGGCCTCTTAGGTTAGAGGTATTCAGTAATATTTATGCATATATGTTTTATGTAGAGGTATTTAGTTCACAAATTATTGGATATAGTGGCCTGTGGTCGTGTTGTATTTGTATAAAACAGGGTTTTATATTTTATCTGTATGATGTTAGTTTTTAAGTGGTTATGTTCAGAAACCACAAGTGGAGTGGTCTCAGATACGAATTTTCTTTGTATCATTGTCACTATATAATGTTAATGTTTTGTATAGTGTTGCAAAGTTTGTTGTTAATGTACCTGTATGTGTTTTATAAATAAAATATAAAAAAAAAAAAATAGTGTCACACCAGTACGACACCAATAGTGTCATACCAGTACGACACCAATAGTGTCACACCAGCACGACGCCAATAGTGTCACACCAGTGCCACGCCACCAGTGTTTCACCAGTGCCACACCACCAGTGTCACACCAGTGCCACACCAATAGTGTCACACCAGTAAGACAAATAGTGTCACACCAGTTCCACGCCATCAGTGTCACACCAGTGCAACACCAATGGTGTCACACCAGTACGACACCAATATTGTCACACCAGTACGACACCAATAGTGTCACACCAGTACGACACCAATAGTGTCACACCAGTACGACAACAATAGTGTCACACCAGTACGACGCCAATAGTGTCACACCAGTACGACGCCAATAGTGTCACACCAGTACGACACCAATAGTGTCACACCAGTGCCACACCAATAGTGTCACACCAGTAAGACAAATAGTGTCACACCAGTTCCACACCACCAGTGTCACACCACCAGGGCCACATCAGTGTCACACCACCAGGGCCACATCAGTGTCACACTACCAGGGCCACACCAGTGTCACACCAGGGCCACACTAGGGCCACATCATTGTCACATCACCAGGGCCACATCAGTGTCACACCACCAGGGCTACATCAGTGTCACACCACCAGGGTCACACCAGGGCCACACCAGGGTCACACCAGGGTCACACCAGGGCCACACCAGGGCCACACTAAGCCTTGCACTTGGCAATGTTTGTTACAATGATGTGAAGAAATTATCACTGAATAAATATTTAGTGTTTTTCAACTTTGTTATGTAGGGAAAAACATATGAGTTGACTCAGTTGTTATGTTGTTTATGTTGTGAGTTGACTCAGTTGTTATGTTGTTTATGTTGTGAGTTGACACAGTTGTTATGTTGTTTATGTTGTGAGTTGACTCAGTTGTTATGTTGTGTATACCTGGAGTTTACCTGGAGAGGGTTTCGGGGTCAACGCCCTCGACTCGGTCTGAGACCAGGCCTAGTGGTGGATCAGGGTCTGATCAACCAGGCTGTTACTGTTGGCAGCACGTAAACCGACGTACGAACCACAGCCCGGCTGGTCAGGTACTGACTTTAGGTGCCTGTCCAGTGCCTTCTTGAAGACAGCCAGGGTCTATTGGGAATCCTCTTATGTATGCTGGAAGGCCGTTGAACAGTCTTGGGCCCCTGACACTTATTGTGTTGTCTTTCTCAATGTACTCATGGCGCCCCTGCTTTTCATTGGGGCTGAGTCTTTTGCTTTCATAGGGAGTGATTGTCGTGTGCAAGTTTTGTACTAATCCCTCTAGGATTTTCCAAGTGTATATTATCATGTATCTTTCTCGCCTGTGTTCCAGGGAATACAAATCAATGTACTTCAACCGTTCCCAGTATTTTAGGTGCCTTATCGTACTTATGTGTGCCGTGAAAGTTCTTTGTACACTCTCCAGGTCAGCAATTTCGCCAGCCTTGAAGGGGGCAGTTAGTGTACAGCAGTATTCCAGCCTAGAGAGAACAAGCGATTTGAAGAAAATCATCATGGGCTTGGCATCCCTAGTTTTGAAGGTTCTCATTATCCATCCTATTATTTTTCTACAAGATACAGTAGATACATTGTTGTGGTCTTTGAAGGCGAGATCCTCTGACATTATCACTCCCAGGTCCTTCACATTACTTTTTCGCTCTATTGTATGGTTAGAATTTGTTGTATACCCTGATACAGTTTTAATTTCCTCAAGTTTTCCATATCTGAGTAGTTGAAGTTTCTCTTCATTGAACTTCATATTGTTTTGAGTGTCCTATTTGAAGATTTGGTTGATGTCCGCTTGGAGTCTTGCGGTGTCTTCAATGGAGGTCACTGCCATGGCAATCCGGGTGTCATCCACAAAAGAAGACTGTGCCTTGAGGAACAGAGCTTTTCACCGTTGCTGCCTCGGACTTTACTCTGTTTACTATTACTCTTTGTGTGGTAGATCCATCTACCAACTTTTCCTGTTATTCCTTTATCACGCATTTTGTGCGCTATTACACCATGGTCACCATGGTCTGTATATACTACATCTGTATTTTGTTTATCCTCTTTAGCTTCCAGGACCTTGTCATAGTGATCCAGTAGCTGGAACAAGCAGGGCGACCTGCTCTAAACCCGTGTTGCCCTGGGTTGTGTAACTGATGGGTATCTAGGTGGTTGGGGATCTTGCTTCTTAGAACCCTCTCAAAGATTTTTATGATTTGGGATGTTAGTGCTATCGGTCTGTAGTTTTTTGCAATTGCTTTACTGCCACCTTTGTGGAGTGGGGCTATGTTTGTTGTTTGTAGTGACTGTGGGATGACCACTGTGTCCATGCTCCCTCTCCATAGAATGCTGAAGGCACGCGATAGGGTCTTCTTGCAGTTCTTGATGAACCATGAGTCTGGGCCTGGGGCAGTTAGAATAATATACAAGATTTTTGAGATGACCAAATTTTGAGTTTCGTTCATAAAGAATTCATTTAGATTGTCGATCCTTAGTCTGGGCAGCGACTCACTGAACACTGAGTCGTATTGGGACTTTAATATCTCACTCATTTCTTGGCTGTCATCTGTGTATGTCCCATCCTGCCTAAGCAGGGACCCAATACTGAATTTTGAGGTGTTTTTTTTTCAATTTCCTTTATGGCTTTTAGTTCTTCCTGTGATTATTGTCTCCTGTAAGATTTCTTCAACTTAAGTTCGATATTTGCAATTTCATTGACCAGTGCCTCCCTTCGTATTTCAGATATATTGGTCCCTCTCAGCAGCTCTGTGACTCTTCGTCTTCGTCTGTTTATGGAGCGTCTTTATTTTTTCTAAGCAAAGGTTCGGATCCGTGTTGTTTAGGATATCTTCTCAGCTTGTTTCATTTGACCTTTTCCCATTGTATGTTTTTGTTATTGAAGTTGATCACATTTTGCTGGTCAGGAGCCCTGTGCATACATGTCTTTACCTCTATTATATTGTGATCTGAACATATTGACTTTTATAGGGTTATATTACGTATCAGATCGACGTTGTTAGTGAAGATTAGGTCCAGCGTATTTTCTAGTCTTGTAGGCTCTAATATTTGCTGGTTTAAGGTGAATTTGGTGCAGAGATTTAATAGTTCGTGTGTGTTAATTTTCATCTGCGCTGCCTCCTGGGTGATCTCTGCTAAAGCATTGTTTGCTATATTCCTCCACATTAGGTGTCTCAAGTTGAAATCTCCCAGTATCAAGATGTTTGGGGCAGGAGTTGGGAGATTTTCCAGACAGTGGTCAATTTTCAAAAGTTGTTCCTGGAATTGCTGGGAAGTTGCATCTGGAGGCTTGTATACCACCACAATGACAAGGTTTTGGTTTTCAATCTTTACTGCCAAAACTTCAACTACATCATTTGAGGTGTTTAGTAGTTCTGAGTAATTAGCGACTCTGTGACGTACAACCCCCCCCCCCCCAACCTTGTTGTCTGTTTAGTCTGTCACATCTGAATATGTTATAACCTGGGATCCATATTTCGTTGTCATAATGATCCTTTATGTGGGTCTCTGTGAATGCTACAAACATTGCATTTGACTCCGTGAACAGTCCCTTGATGTAAGGAATTTTGTTGTTTGTTGACGGCTTTAGACCCTGTATGTTTGTAAAGACAAATGTCGTTATATTGATGGAATTCAGAGGGTTTTTATTTGCTGGCTGTATGTGTTGTAGCATTTTCTTTCTTGGACTGACGAGTGACATATTTCTGGGTGAAATAAGTTACATGTTGTGATGTGACACACAGTTATGTTGTGAAGTGACACACAATTATGTTGTGATGTGACACAGTTATGTTGTGAAGTGACACACAATTATGTTGTGATGTGACACAGTTATGTTGTGAAGTGACACACAATTATGTTGTGATGTGACACAGTTATGTTGTGAAGTGACACACAGTTATGTTGTGATGTGACACAGTTATGTTGTGATGTGACACACAGTTATGTTGTGAAGTGACACACAATTATGTTGTGATGTGACACAGTTATGTTGTGAAGTGACACACAGTTATGTTGTGATGTGACACAGTTATGTTGTGATGTGACACACAGTTATGTTGTGAAGTGACACACAATTATGTTGTGATGTGACACAGTTATGTTGTGATGTGACACACAGTTATGTTGTGAATTGACACAGTTATGTTGTGATGTGACACACAGTTATGTTGCGATGTGACACACAGTTATGTTGTGATGTGACACACAGTTATGTTGTGATGTGACACAGGTATGTTGTGATGTGACACACAGTTATGTTGTGATGTGACACACAGTTATGTTGTGATGTGACACACAGTTATGTTGTGATGTGACACACAGTTATGTTGTGATGTGACACAGTTATGTTGTGATGCGACACACAGTTATGTTGTGATGTGACACACAGTTATGTTGTGATGTGACACAGTTATGTTGTGATGTGACACAGTTATGTTGTGATGTGACACACAGTTATGTTGTGATGTGACACACAGTTATGTTGTGATGTGACACACAGTTATGTTGTGATGTGACACACAGTTATGTTGTGATGTGACACAGTTATGTTGTGATGTGACACACAGTTATGTTGTGATGTGACTCACAGTTATGTTGTGATGTGACACACACTTATGTTGTGATGTGACACACAGTTATGTTGTGATGTGACTCACAGTTATGTTGTGATGTGACACACACTTATGTTGTGATGTGACACACACTTATGTTGTGATGTGACACACAGTTATGTTGTGATGTGACTCACAGTTATGTTGTGATGTGACACACAGTTATGTTGTGATGTGACACATAGTTGTATGTTGTGATGTGACACACAGTTATGTTGTGATGTTGTGAGTGACACAGTTATGTTGTGTATGTTGTGAGTGACACATAGTTATGTTGTGTATGTTGTGAGGTGACACTAGTTATGTTGTGTATGTTGTGATGTGACACATAGTTATGTTGTGTATGTTGTGAGTGACACAGTTATGTTGTGTATGTTGTGATGTGACACATAGTTATGTTGTGTATGTTGTGATGGTGACACAAGTTATGTTTGTGATGTTGTGAGTGACACAAATTTTAGTTGTGTATGTTGTGATGTGACACATAGTTGTTATGTTTGTGTATGTTGTGAGGTGACACAGTGTATGTTGTATGTTGTGAGGTGACACAGTTGTTGTGTGTATGTTGTGGTACACATAGGTATGTTGTGAGGTGACACATAGTTATGTAGTGTATGTTGTGAGGTGACACAGTTGTTATGTGTGTATGTTGTGAGGGGACACATAGAGTGTATGTTGTGAGTGACACATGTTATGTAGTGTATGTTGTGAGGTGACACAGTTGTTATGTAGTATATGTTGTGAGGTGACACAGTTGTTATATAGTGTATGTTGTGATGTGACAAATAGTTATGTAGTGTATGTTGTGATGTGACACATAGTTATGTAATATATGTTGTGATGTGACACATAGTTATGTAGTGTATGTTGTGATGTGACACATAGTTATGTAGTGTATGTTGTGATGTGACACATAGTTATGTAGTATATGTTGTGATGTGACACATAGTTATGTAATATATGTTGTGATGTGACACATAGTTATGTAGTGTATGTTGTGATGTGACACATAGTTATGTAGTATATGTTGTGATGTGACACATAGTTATGTAGTATATGTTGTGAGGTGACACAGTTGTTATGTAGCATATGGTAAGTAAGACACATCTGTAACAGTTAGGTATCTTTATTCCTAAACGTTTCGACTACACAGTAGACTTCATCAGTCGAGTACAGAGAAGTTGGCAGACGCAGAAGATGTGAAGACGATGTCATCAGTCCCTCACCCTGGGGAAGACGTAGTTTTGAGGTGGTCAGTCCCTCACCCTGGGGAAGACGTAGTTTTGAGGTGGTCAGTCCCTCACCCTGGGGAAGACGTAGTTTTGAGGTGGTCAGTCCCTCACCCTGGGGAAGACGTAGTGTTGAGGTGGTCAGTCCCTCACCCTGGGGAAGACGTAGTGTTGAGGTGGTCAATCCCTCACCCTGGGGAAGACGTAGTGTTGAGGTGGTCAATCCCTCACCCTGGGGAAGACGTAGTGTTGAGGTGGTCAGTCCCTCACCCTGGGGAAGACGTAGTGTTGAGGTGGTCAGTCCCTCACCCTGGGGAAGACGTAGTGTTGAGGTGGTCAGTCCCTCACCCTGGGGAAGACGTAGTTTTGAGGTGGTCAGTCCCTCACCCTGGGGAAGACGTAGTGTTGAGGTGGTCAGTCCCTCACCCTGGGGAAGACGTAGTGTTGAGGTGGTCAGTCCCTCACCCTGGGGAAGACGTAGTGTTGAGGTGGTCAGTCCCTCACCCTGGGAAAGACGTAGTGTTGAGGTGGTCAGTCCCTCACCCTGGGGAAGACGTAGTGTTGAGGTGGTCAATCCCTCACCCTGGGGAAGACGTAGTGTTGAGGTGGTCAGTCCCTCACCCTGGGGAAGACGTAGTGTTGAGGTGGTCAGTCCCTCACCCTGGGGAAGACGTAGTGTTGAGGTGGTCAGTCCTCACCCTGGGGAAGACGTAGTGTTGAGGTGGTCAGTCCCTCACCCTGGGGAAGACGTAGTGTTGAGGTGGTCAGTCCCTCACCCTGGGGAAGACGTAGTGTTGAGGTGGTCAGTCCCTCACCCTGGGGAAGACGTAGTGTTGAGGTGGTCAGTCCCTCACCCTGGGGAAGACGTAGTGTTGAGGTGGTCAATCCCTCACCCTGGGGAAGACGTAGTGTTGAGGTGGTCAATCCCTCACCCTGGGGAAGACGTAGTGTTGAGGTGGTCAATCCCTCACCCTGGGGAAGACGTAGTGTTGAGGTGGTCAGTCCCTCACCCTGGGGAAGACGTAGTGTTGAGGTGGTCAATCCCTCACCCTGGGGAAGACTATTTGTTCCAGTGTCTGAAACAATGTGAAGTTAAGTGACAGTGAGGAGGTGAGATGTAGTGAACTATGATGATGTTGATGATGATGGTGTTGATGATGTTGGTGTTGATGGTGCTGATAATGGTGTTGATGATGTTGTTGATGTTTTTGATGGTACTGATGATGTTGGTGTTGATGGTGCTGATAATAGTGATGGTGTTGATGATGTTGTTGATGGTGCTGATGATGGTGTTCATGGATAATGATGATGATGGTGTTGATGATGGTGTTGATGGTGCTGTTGATGATGATGGTGTTGATGATGGAGCTGGTGATAGTGTTGATGATGATAATGATGATGGTGTTGATGATGATGGTTCTGATGATGATAGTGTTCATGATGGTGATAGTATTGATGATGATAATGTTGATGATGGTGCTGCTGATGATGGTGTTGATGATGATGGTGTCGATGGTGCTGATGATGATGTTGGTGCTGATGATGATGATGGTGTTCATGATGTTGGTGTTGATGATGATGATGTTGATGTGATGATGTTGGTGCTGATGATGATGTTGGTGCTGATGAGGATGGTGTTGATGATGGTGCTGTTGATATTGGTGTTGATGATGATGCTAATGATGTTGGCGTTGATGATGATGATGGTGTTGATGATGGTGCTGTTAATATTGGTATTGATGATGATGATGGTGTTGATTTTGCTGATGATGGTGTTTGTGTCGATGATGGTGATGTTGATGGTGTTGATGATGGTGCTGATGATGGTGTTGATGATGATGATGGTGCTGATGATGCTGGTGCTGATGATGTTGGTGTTGATGATGATGGTGTTGATGATGATGATATGTGTGTTGATGATGTTGGTGTTGATGATGATGATGTTGATGATGATGGTGTTGATGATGATGGTGTTGATGATGGTGGTGCTGATGATGATGTTGATGTTGATGCTGAATATAATGATGGTGCTGATGATGATGGTGTTGATGATGTTGGTGTTGATGATGATGATGCTGATGATGTTGGTGCTGATGATGATGGTGTTGATGATGATGGTGTTGATGATGATGGTGCTGATGATGTTGGTGATGATGATGTTGGTGTTGATGATGATGGTGTTGATGATGATGGTGCTGATGATGTTGGTGCTGATGATGATGTTGATGTTGATGCTGATTATAATGATGGTGCTGATGATGCTGGTGTTTTTGATGGTGTTGATAATGGTGCTGATGATGATGCTGATGATGATTTCTTTGATGATTATAATGATGATAGTATTGATGGTGCTGATGATGATGATAATGGTGTTGTACGGTTAATGATGTTGATGGTGTTAATGTTGATTGTGTTGTTCATATTGGTATTGATGCTGTTGATGGTGTTGATGTTGATGTCGATAATGATGGTGTTGTTGATGATGGTGTTGTTGATGTACAGTGTAGTGTGTGATGACTCACCAATTACACTTTTGTGATCTGTTGTATTTACACTTTTAATTAACATGTTGTTGACTTAGTCATTGTTGTTTGTCTCTTGCAACACACACAGACACACACACACACACACACACACACACACACACACACACACACTCACTCAAGACTCTGTACACCATATACGTCAGGCCCATACTGGAGTACGCAGCACCAGTTTGGAACCCACACCTGGTCAAGCACGTCAAGAAACTAGAGAAAGTGCAAAGGTTTGCAACAAGACTAGTCCCGGAGCTAAGGAGATTGTCCTACGAAGCAAGGTTAAGGGAAATAGGCCTGACGACACTGGAGGACAGGAGGGTTAAGGGAGACATGATAACGACATACAAAAGTTTGCGAGGAATAGATAAGGTGGACAGAGACAGGATGTTCCAGAGAGGGGACACAGCAACAAGGGGACACAATTGGAAATTGAAGACTCAGATGAGTCAAAGGGAAGTTAGGAAGTATTTCTTCAGTCACAGAGTTGTCAGGAAGTGGAATAGTTTGTAAAGTGAGGTAGTGGAGGCAGGTTCCATACATAGCTTTAAGAAGAGGTATGATAAAGCTCATGGCGCAGGGAGAGTGACCCAGTAGCGGCCAGTGAAGAGGCGGGGCCTGGAGCTGTGACTCGACCCCTGCAACCACAACTAGGTGAGTACACACACACACAGGAACCCTTCAGACTGGGGGTCCCTAGGTAGTGATTGCAGTGATGTGCAACCCAGCACATCACTGCAAGAGACGAAGAGAAGAGAGCAGCAGAGCAATGGTTGATACACTAGGTGAGGTGGCCTGAAGGGCGGGCTAAACTTACTTGTTATGGGTGATTTCAATCACAAGGAGACTGACTTTAAAAACCTGGAGCCACATGGGGGACCAGAAACGTGGAGAGCCAAGATGATGGAGGTGGTACTGGATAAATCTCATTCACCAACATGTTAGTGACACTACCAGAGAGAGAGAGAGGAGAGGATGAACCAGCAAGACTGGACCTCATAGTCACCCTGAGTAGTTCAGACATTGAGGACATCACATATAAAAGGCTCCTCGGTGTTATTGATGACGTGGTCCTGAGCTTCGAATATATAGAGTTACAAATGGAGAGGGAAGCAGGAAGAGTAGGATGAGAGAAGCCAAACTACAAATGAGGGGACTACACAGACATGAAGAATTTCGTGCATGAGGTGCAGTGAGAAAGAGAACTAGTGGGAAAATCAGTAAATAAAATGATACGTGATAACAAAATGCATGGAGGTAGAGGAGGTTTGTATCCAAGGGCAACAGAAACAACAGGAAGACCAGAACGAGCCCTTGGTACACCCTTAGGTGTAGGGAGGCCAAAACTAAGTGCACTTGAGAATTAAAAGATGTATTGAAGACGAAGGACCAGGAAAATAAGGAG